>JAEIFT010000096.1:600000-805955 GCA_018904225.1 Lordiphosa mommai | reverse complement strand
AAGGGATTTCGCAAAATTCCATTCCCAAGTGGTAAAAATATTTTTGCTTAGTAAAAACCGTTTTGTACAGTTCGTGAGCATCCTAGCAATGTCAAAGTGTTCTTATTTATGTATAGTAACAACATTTATTTTTTGTCGATCTGAGTACTAGGCTGAAGAGAGAAAAAAATTCATATTTTTCTGCATAAAGTATCTGAGTTGGTTTCCCAAACAACTTAATATATTTAGAGCTTTTCTCTTAACTATTATATCACAGACTTTCAGCACTTAAATTCGATCGTTTTGTTTTTCTCCAATTAATTTAAATGTCGTCTGTTTTATGTATAACAACTTCCAATACGGTACACAAGTTGCGGCTTAACTCTTAAATGTGGCATAAAAATATATGTACCTTTTTGTCGTTCTCTAAGACGTTAGCATATATGTATCTTTCTCCCTCATTCTAATAAGCCAAACAATAAATCATCATTGGGTTTAACATTTTTGCGCGCTTTGCTTTACGCTGACTCACGATCTGCCAGCTTCGGGCCCATGTCCATTCCCATTCCCAAGCAACCAAGACTGGATCGGCGCTTGGCTTTGTATTTCTTTTTCCTGTTCGAACTAACGAAATTCTGGCAAGGTCCAAGAAAGAAAAAAAAACTGGCTTGGGCACATTTCTGGACAAAGTGTTGGCCAGCACGCAAAGGAGAAGGAGTCACACAGCCGGTTTGCCTGGGCCCAGAATGAAGGAGAAAGCCTGCAAAGGGCGGCCAAGATGCTCAAAATTCGACAAAAATGCTGCAGCAAGCGGGTGTCGTGTCCCCCCCCAAACCCCAAAAATATTATCTTTCGTCTATTGTTTTGGCAAACGGGCAGCAGCAAAATTGACATTTCCTTTTACAACATCCAACAAGCTGCGCTGCAGACCTGCAAAATGAAAACTATAAATCAGCAGCAGCGGCTGCAGCGCCAGCTACAACAACAACAGCAACAACTGTTCCATGTGATTGTCACGCTTGAAGGACTTTTCTCGTTGAACCAAAGAAATAAAAAGCGAAAATGAATTTGTTGTTTTCTTGTTGCTGTTTAACAGCGTTCGCTGTTCGCCAGCCTTTATGAAGTAGGTTACTATGTTTGTTGAGTAATTGAGTTTAGTTTTTCACACACGAGTGTATACATACGTACAAGCAGATACTGGCTGTAGGAGGAAGCTGCTGCCGCAGCACATGCAACTTTTAACAACTGGCAACAATTTTGCATGTCTCAAGACACAACAACAACAACAACAAGCGAATCTCTTGTCTAACAAAATATTCAACCAGCTGGAGGAGGAATACGTTGTTGAGTGGCCGTTAAGTGGAACCTGAGTATCAAGAAGTTCAAATCAATAACGACACAGAAAATTGAGTTGGGCAAAGTTAAGACCGTGGAGATGACAAGGGTGGCTGTTGGAGATGTCTGACGGGTCCTTTAAGAAGAAGAATGTTGCCCTCTCAAGTATCAAAACTGAGTTCTATAAAGTGCTGAGAAAATGGTTAACTGATTCTCTTTTTGTTCCCTACGATCTGATGGCCAAGGAACTTCCAGAAGAATTTTCTTTAAAAGCATTAATCACATTCTTGTCTATCTGGTATTTCAAGGGAGGACTAACATTGTACACAGAGCTTAATGTTTCCATGAGTTTTGTACTGATTTCCATACTTAAAAAACGCAAATATCATGAGTTAGCCCTTCCAAATCGGGGCTGTTTTAGCTTTGATTCAGTACCGAACCGAACTAAAGGTTACAAACATTTTACACAACAATTGTCAGGAATATTTTTCAATCCCCAAGTAATTGATGGTGGACCATTGAGTTATATAAGATCCTTCAAGTGTGGAACGGTTTTAAATCAATTCCAACTTACACTTGAAAACGGGACATACTTTGAGTTAAGTTGACGAGCAACCGAACAACTAATCAAAAGCTGGCTAAGTTCGAAATTTCTAAATCTGAGAGCAAAATTCTTATTTCATGTTCTTGGAAACCTTCAAACTTGAAATTAAATGTTTTCTTTGACATTATTATTCTAACTCCTATGTTATAAAATGGAAGACTGCTTTCTGCGTGATTCAAGAAAAATAAAATTAAAAATGTCTTTAAATTTTAAAAACAATACGGTCTAAATTCAATCATTTAAATTTACAATTCTTGTAGGATATCCGACATTTTTGATTAAAAATAAAATAGTTAAAAGTCTCAAATTTCTTATCAGACTGTTTAATGCTTGAAAAATAGAGAGTGAACCACTTAACCCGACCAAATCCACGGTTTGGTTTCCTCCAAAAATCATATTAATAATCAAACAGGTGCAAAATAAATTACAAAAAATATTTGAAATTTAAGAAAAAAGATCGATTGCTCTTAAAGAATAATGATCCATCAACCTAAATTACAGAGTACAAAAATTTGCGGTAGTTTTTTAATACTCTGTACCGAAAGTACAAAGAGTATATTGAGCTTGTGCAAATGTATGTAACAGGCAGAAGAAAGCATCTCCGACCCTATAAACTATATATATTATTGATCAGCATCAACAGCCGAGTCGATATAGACATGTCCGTCTGTCTGTCCGTATGAACGAAGAGATCTCAGAGATGGTAAGAGCTAGAGGTTAGAAGTGTATGGAACATATAATTAAATTTTTTTTTAAATTTTTGCCAAGCCCCCTGCCTCCCCCGAAAATTAAAAATTTTCACGATAGATAGTTCGAACATTCTAGACATATATTCTACTACTCATTATTAATCGACCCGCCATACATCGTTTTTCGATCAGATGAACGATATTTTACAGCAATTCGTAAAAGAAAATTCAAAGCAACGACAACAACAACACCGCAGCGATTGGTAGAACTTACGAGAAAGAGAGAGGGCAATAGTTTACTGACAATTTTACTATTTCTAAAGGGCAGCATCTTATTGACTGCCGCTTTCAGTTTCCCCCTCCCTTCTTTCACAAGATATTTTTGTAAGGAGGCAAAGAACAAGTATGAGAGGAGCGATGTAATTGAGATGGCCTGCGGTCAGAAATCACGCGTGATTCCCGCGTGACTAATATAAATACGTTGATGTTAATAGGTATATACAAATTTTATAATTTTACGAGTTCAGACCATTATTACTTAACGAGCCCCTTACATCGTTATTCCACAGATAAAACGAAAAGTCGAAATAGCTGCCACCCTCAGGTTTTCTTACTGGTTTTCATCTGATGTTGTTGTGTTGTTTTTTAGGACGAACCAATCCTAAAAGTCACTTGCGAGCTGTTTCTGCATACTCGCAGCTAAAGATGCAATTATGTTCATTTGAATGCATATAAAATAGCGTAATCAACCGATGGATTAAAGGAGGGTCAAATCGCATGGAATTTCTGATTGGATCTTTAAAACGAATGACTAAAATCTTAAACCTATGGAAAATTAACTAATTCAAAACAAAATTTTTAATTTCACTGCTTATATTAAAAAGAATCTGCCAAGATTCCAGCAATAATATTATAAATGGCTTTGATCAATTTCAATTTCGGTCTAAGTTCCAAGTTAAAGAACTCTTACTTCCTTTCAATTATGGCTCAAAACCTCCATGAACCACGGAACCAAACCAAATACCAGAAAGATGAATTCGATATATCAACATATCTCAGAAACGACCTCAAAAAAACAAAATTAAATCAAAAATAACAGTACGAGAAATTAATACAAAATATAAAAATAAAGAAAAAACTTTGATGAACTGCTGCCAACCAGCACACAGTTCTAACTGAGCTGTTGCATACGTTTCACTTATAAGGAAAATTTAAATAAAAATCAAAAAAATTCAAGGCCAACTTGATGTGAAAACAAAGCAAATGGTTCCGACACATTAAAACAATCTTTTTGAAGGATGGTGTCTCTCAGGGAATTTTCACCATTCCATAAATGCATGAATAGTTATTGTACACCGGAAATGTTCGTTAAACTATTTCGCAATAGAGAATATTGCGTTTATGGTGGGAACCTATCCAAAGACAGAGAGAGATGTTAATTAATGTACTAAAGGTTGCCACAGCATTGAAAGGTATTAATCATAATGTTAATTGCATTACCAGTTGCCGCCTTTGAACTCCACTTCGAGTATTAACCGAAACGTAATCGAAATGTGCAAAAAGTCTAGTTGAAGTCATAAGACCAATAATAATGAATACAGACCACGCTATATAGCCTGTGGGGCCAGCAGCTCTGGCTATTGGCGCTTGGCTGTTGGCTTCCTCCTCGGCAGTCACGTTCCAGCTTCTCTTCCACTCCTTTGGACTGTCTGCTTGGTGATCTAATTATTGTATTTGCTGTCCGTGTTTGCTCCCAGCTTTTCTGTTGCCAAGCCTGTTTAAGCATTCGTCGTGCTCGGCATTTCCCCCGCCTCTCATTTTCTGGTTTTGTGTATCAATTTGGCGCATTTGCTTTTAGTTTGTGTTTTAACGTGCACTAATTTGACTTGAGTTTTACAGTTTTCGGTTTATTATGACATCATTCGCCATTGAATTTTTGACTATTTGTTTTTGACAGGCAGCAGCACCTTTGTGACTTGGCTTATCTAGGAAATCTTGCCAGAGATTCGATCAAGCATTGTCACGCTAGGCTAACACCCCCACGGGATGCCTCATTTTCATTAAGCCTTTAAACGAATTTCCGTGACTAGCTTATAAAAATATTGAAATCCATAAGGAAATCGATGCGATGCATGCATCAATTTTCACTTTCCCAGATACAAGATACTTTAATACTTATATAAGTGGTGTAAGGTTTCCATATACCCCCGAAAATAAAAAAGAAAACACAAATGAAATCCTTGTACGTGAGGTTTGTCTTCGAGGTCACGTGGGAAACGGCAAGAAGAAAATACAACGAAAAAAACAAAATTATTAAGATTTCACATCAGGCACAAGGCAGGCGGCGGCAGTTGAGTTACAACTAACAAAGTTTCGTTTATGTAAACAATATTTTTGTTTGTTAGTGAAACTTTTTAACGCCAGATGGTGATTTAACTAATGGCTGATAATTATTAATTGTATTTAATTACAATTATAATTTATTAATAAATATTAAGACCATTTAAGATTATCTTTTGATAGCCAATTACATTAAATATATGCACGGGTAAATGTATTTAACAAACTAAACTAATCCACTGATTCTGTAAAGTTTTGTTAAGATCGATGAGCTATTAAATATATAAGCTTGGTTCCAGAAGTTGCCGATTTTTTATACACTTGAAAAGTGTATATTAATTTTGTCCAGAAGTTTGTAACGCATAGAAATATTTATATCCGACCACATAAACTATATATATTCTTGATCAGGACGACGAGCTGAGTTCAATTCCATCTGTCCGTCCGTCCGTCTGTCCGTCTGTCTGTCAGTCTGTTTCTACGCAAACTAGTCCCTCAGTTTTAAAGCTATCGAGCTGAAATTTTGCACAGAGTCTTCTTTTTACTGCACGCAACTAATATGTCGGAACCGGCCGGATCGGATGACTATATCATATAGCTGCCATAGGAACGATCGGTCGGAAAATAAGTTTTAGTGAGAAAAACTTTTTTGTTTTCCATCGTAGCGTCACTAATTTTGGTATATGTTAGTTTTATATGTTTCCACATAATTCAGGAAAAATATATCAAAATCGGATCATTATAGCATATAGCTGCCATAGAAACGGTCGGTCAAAAAACTAGTTCTAGTGAGAAAAACTTTTTTGTTTTCTATTGTAGCGTCACTATTCTTGGTATATATTAGTTTTATATGCTTTCACATAACTTTGAAAAAATTGATCAAAATCGGATGACTATAGCATATAGTTGCCATAGGACCGATCGGTCGGAAAATGTGTTTTACTAAGAAAAGTTTTTTTTATGGTATCAAATTTATCAATGGTTTAAAAATTTTAAATATCTGATATCTATATCCTATATATATTTTACCGGTTAAATCATTTGAAGAAAAGTTTTTCAAGTGTATTAAAACTTCGGCACAGTCGAAGTTAGCTTTGCCTTCTCGTTTTAATATATTTTTATTTCTCTATGAAGTCTGCATTTAGCGCAGTACATCTTTACCATATATTTTTGATATTCTGCTTATCGTGAGAATCGTAGAACTCCTTAAGCTCCAACTCAACGTTGTTGCCAAATTCATTACCATTTTCAATTTGAAAACAGAATAGGGTGGCTGAGGAAGCTTGAGGAAGAGACTGAATTTTAAAATTGGCTAGGTCATGTCTGCATTTTCCGCCTCGTTAAAGTCATGTCACCCAATGTGGGAGCAGATTCCCCCAGAACAGATTTTCACACTGTTATGATATCAAACAGAACTGCTCCACGTTGACATGTCATGACCAGGAAATCAAACCAAAACCCGATCCGTAACCGTATGCAGAAAAGAACCGATTAATACTCAGAACCAGAACCGGACCCAGAACCAATAAGTTGCAATTATTGAGATACGTAATTCGAGTACCCTATTTTTTAGAGCCGAAGATACCGAAAAGAACCGAAAAAACCGTATCAACGAACTCCGGTTCGGTTATTTAGAGTATTTTGCTTTTTATACCCTGTACCCATTCAAATGGGTTAAAAGAGTATTTTGAAGTTGTGCAAAAGTATGAAAAAGTGAGAAGGAAACATTTGCAACCCTATAAAGAATATATATTCTTGATCAGCATTTGTTTCAGATTTGAACAATTTTCGCCCCTTCCCCACAATAATCTTTCACACCAAAAATTCTGAAGTTGGAACCTTGCACTCAGAAAAAAATGTTGTTCTAAAAGACAGCCCGAAGTTCTTACTTTTATATCCAATCCATTCTTATATTTTCATTCCATCTGAGGTACAGTTGTATTATATCTTCGGTTTAAAGAATTTTTAAATTATACCGGTACATACCGGTACGGTTCTAAACAGAAGCTTTTACCGAAACATTAGTTTTTGTACGCACCAGAACTGGAACTGGAACCGAAATTCGAGTTTGATTTGATTTAGGTAAGGGGTTTTAACTTATAAGTGAAGAAAGGGTGGGGGAGTGTGGGGGAGGTCAGCCATAAATTGTGTTCCGTTCCAAACGTCCGGAATGTCCGGTCTCAATAAAAGCGTTCTTTCCTCAAGCCATCCGTTCTCAGTACAGGAAAAAACGGACCTACCTTACTATTGAGATCGAAAAGCACGGTTTTCGGTACATATTAAACGGATTTTTTTCTGAGTGCATGCTATACAAAATTGGCCAGCAGTCATAGAATTTCATTCTTGCTAAAAGTAAAAATGTTTGATCCAAGAGTGAAAATTCTGGATACAAGAATTAATTTTTTAGTACGAATTTCTTGGAAGAAGAATTTGTATCCTTGATCTATGAATGAGAAGTTCTTAATTGAAGTAGAAATTAGGTTGACAGACTCAAAACCAAGATACTCTCATTCTTGAATCAAAAACGGATCATTCTTAAAACCAAGAATCTCCAGTTCTTGAATTAAGAGCCGAACATATTCAAATCCAAGAATATCCCATTCTTGGATAATCTGAAAATGCTTAAAAGCCAAAAATTTCGTATTCTAAAATATAGGCTGAACGTACTTAAATTCAAGAATTTTAGGTATGAAATATTCTTATTTCAAGTAGAAAATTATTAAATCAATAGCTTGACAGACTCAAAACCAAGATTCTGTCATTCTTGAATCAATAGCGGAACATTCTTTAAACCCAAAATCTCCCATTCTTGAATTAAGAGCCGATAATCCTCAAATCCAAGAATTTGTCATAATTGAATTTAAAGCTGAACGTACTAAAATCCAAGAAGTTTCCATTTTTGAACTAAGAGCTGAATATACTTATATGCAAGTATCTCCCGAGAACCAGAAATTCTCGATTTTAAGAACAACATTCTTAAAAATTCAAGAACGAATAAATTTTTTTACAAGACCATTCCTACTTAACTTATTCGTTTTACTTTTCTCTTAGTGTAAGGGTAGGAAAAGAGGGCAGACAGTAAAAAAAAGGAGCCCGTGGAGAGCACCTGATGTGATGCCAAGCTGCTTTGCACTCTCAGAGTTTTTCGCATGTCCGAACCCAACCTGAATTTTAAAGACTTTAAAAATGATATTTTACCTGGACATTAGCCTTTAAGTCGCCCACAAAGACTTACACAGAATGTGCTCCTTCGAGCAGTGTTAAAACTGCAGGCATAATACTTTCTTTTGGGACAAAACAAGCCTATTTGTATGTACAAATTTACAATGCTCACTTTCCTAATGAGAAAATACTTGTGTCATAAAAGAACTAATAATTAATTGACTCATAAAGCTGACTAAATTTGTAGGAAGTCTTAAAAAAAATCGAGACATAAATGTTTCTAAATAATAATAATCTATGTATGTATAAAACTGCCTGGCCGCAATCCTTTTCTCTATTATAATGAGACCCCATACTGGCGCCGCTGCTGAACTCCTGCTGCCATGTCTTCTCCCCGCTTGGCAATTTTTGACAGCTTACTTTCAATTGCGACATCTAGTTAGCGCAAATTTAAGAGCGAAATAAAACTACACGATCGCATCCGCTGACTGGCTGGCTGGATGGATGGATGAATGAATAGCTTAATGAAGCTAGTGGCCAGCCAGATCTGTGGTCCGTGTCTCTGTCTCTCTGGTCTCTGGTCACTCAACGCCATGTCGGCCTTTATCCACCCGCAAAACATTATGTGTCTCTGCCTCCCATCCCCGCCGCCATTTCTTTTTTTTTTTACGGTTCGATCGTTTGGCGATCCACCTCAGCGAGAGCCTCGCCGTGGCAGCTCCAATTGCTGCAATGTGGCAAAGCAATCGATTTAAGCGCCGCATAAATTGCTGCTGGTGGAGGAGCTACAACCCAAAGGTTCCGTCCATGTTCCCGGCATGATGAATTGTTTTCTTTGTCGAGTTGTCGAATGGCTGCCGCTTGGAGTTGCAGTTGTAGATGGAGTCGGAGTTGGAGCACTGTTGCCGCTGCTGCTGGGTGATGTGAATGATGAAGTAGGAAAAAATTGCAAATTGTATCAAAAATTTAAATTTTCGCTTTCATTATGCGGCGGTGGCGTCGTTGTGCCAATCTCCATCCCCATCCCAGCCAAAGTACTATGGTCAAAAAGTTGTTTTTTTTTGTTTTTTGTTGACCCATTCAATACCCACATTGGATCCATTTGGACTGGATTTGTACAAATCCTATATTGAAATGCATATCCTTTTAGAATTTACACATCCTTTTGATATTTTTCATATCCTTTGGATATTTTTCAGCTCCATTGGATGAAAAACTAAGATCAATTTAACATTATTTAATCTCAAATGGATGAGAAAAAAATGGACATGGACATAACCAGTCCAAATGGATCAGAAAAATATCCCATGGATCATCAAAAAAAAATATCCTTTTTTTCTGTGCATGAAATATGTATAGACAGGAGAAGTTTATAAACAGAACCCATCACCCCCACCTCCCATTTAGGTCTGTATTGAATACTTAAATTTGTTTATAATAATTTAGCACCCCATTAATGCGGGTTTACATATCAAAATTATTTTTTATTTTATTTTATTCTTAAAAAGTAAGAAAATGTACATTGAAAAGAGGTTAAACTTAGTTTAATTACTGATGCTTTCTAGGAGAATCAATTTGCATTTAATCAATTGGGAATTGCCTCCATGTTGTGTTTCGAGCTCGGTTAAATTTTCACTTTCTATACACTTTACTTCAAAGTAATCCCCAAACATTCTAGATTGGGGTTTTAGTCGGGACTTCAATCAGGTCACCCCAATAGATACATTTTTCGGGCCTGATTTGTCGGTTTGAATACGTGTTAAAAGAATCAAAGATAACACTAGTTTACAAAAATAAAAAAAAATAAAGCTGTTATTTTTGTATGATGTACTTTGGAATGCTGAGCTCAAAAATGAAATTAAAAAATTTTTGTATGGATACGTTTTTGAGTTAGAATTTTTTTCAGTTTTTTTTGGTAGGTACCCTTACATTTTATGACATATCTCGAGATAGAAACTTTAGATGTCGTCAAACAGGGTATTAATCTAAAGGGTACGCATTATTCAATAATCTAGTTGATGATCATTTTCCAATCGGTTTAGTAGTTAAAATGCTACAAGCAAAAACATTTCGAAAAAATCGATTTTTTTCTCAAAAACGTGCAAATTTTGTTTTCCTAAAATCTGTAAAAGGCTGAATCTGATAAAAATAAATTGTTTTTTTTTTCTTTTGTTCTTACGAATAGCACTTCTACGAAGAAAATAAGGTATTGGTAAAGAATATCTATGGATAAAAAATACAAAGGAGTCAATCATTGTTTTATGTATTGATTAAAAATATTTTATTTTTTTGTGATGGCTTTTGCTCTCACTTGAGCAAAAGCAAAGAAAAAAAAATTTTTTTAATGAACGTAAAATAGTCAAATTTGACCTTAGTTTTCATTATTTGTATTTATTAAAAATATTTTTTAATTTTGAAGATACAAAATTTTTTTGAAATTCATTTTTGAGTTCAGCATTCCAAAATACATCATTAAAAAATAATGGCTTCAATGGGTCTTTTTCGCTGTAAACTAGTGTAATCGGAGTATCCTGCTCAATATGATTTCCATATTTATACTTAGTCAGTGATTGGAAAAGTTACTCATTATTTTTAAGTAGGTAAGGTACAAGGTAAATGCCAAAACTATACCTTGGTAAGGTAAAAGTTAACTGGATTTTGGATGAAAATTTTAACACTTAAAATTAATTTAAAGCTATATATATTTTTTTTGATATTCTTATTCTCGTTGAATAATGATGATTCCTGATGTTTTTAAATCTAGGTGGATAATTATGAAAATGTATGTTCCCAACTTTTAGGTCGCGTTTAAGCAACATACATTAAGGCAAGATACTTCTTCTTAATATCCACCTATATTTCAAAAACATGAAGATAAGAAAACGGACCTTAGTGTGTCTTTCATCCAGCATTATTTATTATTTTTATTTTATTTATTGATCCCAGAAAGTGCGATTTAAATAAGCAGTGTCAGAATTCATATTCGATTCTTCTGGGGATTCGCAGGGGCTGTCCATTGTTATTCAAGCTTTTTATTAATGATTTTTCTCAAGAGCTTTTCAACTTTTATGCCTCTTTTGACTATTCAGTTTCTCAGCTTTTATAGCAAAATGACCTAAGATCTCTTAGCACTTGGTCACTTGGTCTTAAATAATAGAAATAACTGTAAAGTTAATATTTTTTTTACCTAATCTATAACATTGAGGCTTGCTCCCGGTTTCGATTTCGATCAAATTATGTGGAATCGGAATTGGTAAATGTTCCCGATTTCATAAACCGATTGTCTTATTCGGCGAGGCAAATAATTTCAAATTTTCATTTATCTTCTTCAGACTGTCTTGATGGAAAAAAATAAAACCTAATTTTCTAATCGTTTCTTGAAAATAAGATCCTTCACAAATTCCGATTGATAGAATTCGGAAACGAGTACAGATCAGATTAATCATGCCTCTGTTTTTTCCAGTATCAGATATAGCAGGATCCGATGGATTTAGTTCAGCAACATTTCCTGTCCTTTACCTTTACTTCTTACGAACAGAAATACGTTTTGATTGATCCTGCTCTCATTTAGATTAAAGTACCTAGTCCCTTTTCTTTTGAGAAGCCAAATGAAAATTTGGAGTACTCGAGTTTTTAAATACCTATAGGTAAGATTAAAGGTACACCAAATTTGTATCTAGGTACAAATACCTAGCACTGTACTTAGTTAATATATTTAATTTAATGTCAAAATCTTTTTAAAGCCAATTTGCGATTAGTAGAAGTTGCACTCAATTCAAAAACTGTGCATAAATTTAAGTTTTTGCCAAAATATTCTATACTTAAACCATGGTGCACTGGCCCCGAGTTCGGCTAATGGACGGGGCTTGTTGTGGCGGCTGTCGCTGACTGCTGCCTGTCCGCTGCCCGCCCGCTGCCTGCCATTGTTTTTGGTTTATTTCTTTCGCCTGGCTTTTCCCTATTCAATTTTGACAGCCGCGTTTTTCACAAATAATGAGCTGCTTTTGTTTAAGAGAAAAGCTCAAGCGTTCAAATAATTTATAGCCTCCGCCTGACCGCAGCAAACAGAAAAGCCAATCAATGACAGATCATCTGTTGATTCTTGCTCTTCGCGGGGCATTTGTTATGTCAAACGAATTACGCGCATAATGCAAATATATTAAAAAAATTATTATTAAAAAAAAAAGAAGTAAAATGAGGAACACACAATCAAATTCCAAAGCGACCAAAAGCGACTTCAAGAAATGCCAAAGATGCTTTCGAAGCCAACAAATGACATGCCATATGCTCCTCTCGATGGCATGGCATAGCCGGGGCCAGGCGAATCACAACAAGACGAAGACAACGAGCCAAACGGCGGAGACATTGCGGCAGACGATGCAATAACAATAAAAGCGAACATCAACCGTTGTGGGAAATTAGCAAACGAATTTCAAATACACTCTTCCAGGAAAACTAATGAATGAATACATGTTGGATACATTGGCCAGAGAGACTTAAAATAAAGGTGTTGGCAGCCACAGCAGTACGATATAAAAAAATTTAATTTTTTAGTACAACACTTAAATGAAGTACCAACGGTATCCATAGTACGTCCATTTCATAAACGATTTATTTATTTTTTTTTATTATTGGCATTCTCTGCACGAGCATTTACCATCTCTGTGATCTGTGGGTGCTCATACGGACTGACAGTAAGACAAATTTCTGAATATATTTGCACATAACTTTTTTAAACCCTGTTGCATAAGTCTGCATTTTTGAACAACATTAACCAAATCCCTACTAATTACCAAAAAGTGTTCCTTTTCCAAGGAAGCCCATATGTGGGAACTTGCGAATGTGGCTATAATTCCAGGTTGATTTTATAGGGCACCACATTCGGTGGCTGTCGCTCCATTTGCTGCTGGCAATGTATTTTTATCTTATTCCGTTTATGTCATAGAAGCACAAAATAAATGGTTTGGTCAGCCGATATTGGTCAGCTACTCGTGATATTCCTAAAGATCCCTTCAATATTCGGATCTATTTATTTAAAAAATTAAAAAAAAAACAAACACAATTGGTGTGATTTTGCAACCAGTTAGATTTCACGCAATTGGTTTTTTCATGTACATGGATGTTGAATTTAGGCATTGTCTGCAATTGTGATACGGTCACACCGGCAGAGTTGGAAACGCACTAAACAAAAAAGCAAGCATTTGGCGGTGGAATAGGAGCTTAGTCTTGTCATCTCGTGGAGGAAAATAAGCAGGAGCTTATTCTTGTAAATCTCGTGGAGAATAAGGATGTGTTGGAAAACAAATAATCGGATAACGGGACCTGAAAACAGAAGGAGAAGACGTGTATCAAATTGGTCGAAAAATTCACTAAAAAGAAAGGCAGCTCTGCGACAGGGTTTTCTTAATGAAACTTAAGTCCAAGTCAGAACTGGAAAAGAAGAGAGTACGATTTTTTCAATCCCGAAATACTTGATTCTAGACTCTTCCAAGATATATTAAGTACATTAAGAACTATATGAAGATCTTTTCGATCATACTTTAAGGTCCCAATTAACTCTTAAAACAAAAATTTGCGTACTTCAAATAACAAAATATTTTTGCTTGAAGGTTTAATGATTTCTACATTATTCCCCCAAACATTCTTGAACCCAAATAAGAGTACATAAAATAAGTACAAAATGTGCTTGGTTTTAAGCTCTTTCCAATTTATCGAATCAAATTGGCTGCAAAGATCTTATTGCCTTGAGCTAATCAAAGTCCAACTGTAGGCCAGAAATCTACCATTTCTCCATAAGTAAAGTGATAGTACCAGTTGGGAATTTTGAATACAGATTCGTGTTAAAATAATTCGCATTTTTAATAGCATACTTTTTTGGCTTGGCATTTTAAGATTATTTCGTTCCTAATCTAAGAAGTTTTGTACATGCTTTAATTAAGAATACGTTATCTAGAATTTTTTTTTGCTAACTGTAAAACGAAAAATTCTTGATTCAAGAATGTTTGTTCTCATTTAAATAAAATTAACGTTCGTTTTTGGACAAAAATGTTTCATACTTAATTTAAGTATTCAAGAACAAAATATACTTAAAATTTTAAGTACAAAAGTATAAATTCCATCCCGTTCGTACTGGAATTCTGCCAGTGGATTTTTTTAGAGTGTACAGACTTTTTTTTAGGTTTTTCTTGGGCAGATTCTTGTTGAAATATTTCACATTTTCCATAGCATACTTTTTTGGCTTAGAATTTTAAGATTATTTCGTACTTAATCTAGAAAAATTTTGTACATGTATTTAAAATACGTTTTCCTAAATTTTCCATAAATTCTAAATTTTTGTTCTCATTTAAATAAATTAACTGTCGTTTAGGGACTTTAAAGTGCTTCATACTTAATTTAAGTACACCCAAGAACAAAATATACTTAAAATTTTAAGTACAAAACGGTATAAATTCCATCCCGATCGTACTAGAATTCTGAGTGTATGGACTTTTTTTTAGGATTTTCTTTCTTGATTCGACTTATGTTCTCGATCTTAGCTCTTTTAAAGTTATTATTTCCCAGTTAGAAGTGGTTCTGTTCGGCTGTCGGTTCGGAAGGTCTTTAGATTAGGAAGGGACCAAAAAAAATCCAACCCAAATCTCTTGAGGAGTTCCAAATTGTACAAATCTAAAACAAACTTGCTTTGCGTATGATTTTCAGCTTTCTTCTTCTAAAATATATGACTTTAGCTTTTATAGTCTCTTAGATAGACGCATTCCTACATTCGAAGAATAAAATGTATGGCTTTAGCTCTTATAGTCTCTTAGATAGACGTATTTATACATTCGAATTAAAAATTTCATACTTGGATCAAGAATTTTCCATGTAAAAAATAGAGTTTTGATCAGAAATTACATTTTAAATCCATGTATAAAATTGAAACTCCAAAATTATTGATCCAAGTTGGCTTGCTCTCTTCCCTTTGATACTTTTTCTATAAAAAACAAATTGAAAAGATTTTAGTTAGATTTCAATTACACAACTCTTAAAAATTCGGGAACGAATAATATATTAATCAAAAACGTTAGCACTTGCAAATTTGTCGATAAAGTTTAATTTAGATGTCGAAAATTTAAAAGTTAACGACTGAGGACTTTAAAAATATTTAAATTTATTCTAAAAATCACAATAAATTCGGACAAAAAACACGGAAACGATTTGCCTGCTTTTTAGCTAGTTGAAGCGTCATTGACTTTATCGAGAGCAAGGTCGGCTGCTCCTTGAGTCAGTTACTACGTTTATGCACAAATAAAAAATCATGATTTTTGCTCTTCCAAGTATGCTATGTTTTATAATTAAGAAAAGATTTATTTATTTTTGAATACTTTTAAGTGGTCCGACAATCTGAGTGAATGCACCATGTGGATTATGTATGATGCTGCCATAACTGATAATAATTCTTAAAACAAATTAACGTTGCATACTTTGAGGGGCAAAAACCATGATTTTTTTTTAATAGCATAAACGTAGTAAGTGTATGTGTATTTATTCGTTTGAATAAAAACTCACAAAATCAAGAATTCAGGGTATTTAGTTGGGCGCTCTTACTTCTTTTAATTAATTTTTTGCAAGACACGCTTAAAAGAACTTTATCAACGAACTTTGGTAAACTAATTACACTCATTCCATTTCAAGAATGCAATCAATAATTCCGCTTGGGGTAAACTTCAAATGAAAGTCATTATACTTCTTTTTTATCAGACTATGCAAGCTTTTGACAATGCCGTAGATAACAGACAGCAGCAGCAGCAGCCACATCATTTCCAGCAAAATTGTATGTACACTCGGTTTTGTTATGCACTTTTGTGGTGTCGTCTTCCTTCCGTCTTCAATTTGTGGCATTCTTGTGCCAGTCTGCATATTTGTGGCACTTACAAAAGATTGCTGCTCTGCTGCTGACTGCAGACTCAGACCTGACTTGGAAAATTGCTCAACAGCTCACGTGTCGTATGCGTAATGTGCGAATGATAGATTGGTATTAAGCGACCCGAGCCAAGCCTGGCCAATTGGGGATGCAAAACAAATGGTAATAAAAATTCGGGAAGTTGTTATCAAAAAGTTTTTGCATCAAAGTTGTCACATTGTTGTTGTTGTTGTTTTTGTTATAGGCCTCTCGGTCTTCCTATGTATTTGCTGGCTGTGTGCAAGTTGTGTCTTTTCCTTGTCTCGTTTGTCAGACATTTGACAGTTGTTTGTTATTTTTGCACGTTGACTTTTGCTGCTGCTGCTGCTGCCGCTGCTGGCTGTCTGTGTCATGTGTCTGTGGCATATTTTCCATACCCCTACGGAGGTTGCCTAACAGACGCCCACTTCGCCTGCCTTCTACCCCCACTGGCCTCCACCTTTAGACACGTTTTGGATTTCAATTTTTATGGCAAGTCAAATTTTTGATGCTCGTTTGTTTGCTGCATTTATTGCCATTTTTGTATGTTGCAAAAATTGTCGAGGAAGTTGAAATTTGCATAGAAAAATGGAAATTAACAAGACCATTTGACTGGCTGTCCATCTAAACAATTCCAAATGCACCCCCGCTCCCGTTTCACCTTTGCCAGTTTGGTTCGTCCTGTTTGTACATTTGTCTGTGTCTATATTTAGTTTGTTTAATTTTTGTTTGTTTTTTTTTTTTGTTTCTGGAAACATGTTTGACCAACTGAACTGACTGACTGAATGACTGACTGCCTCAGTTGAGGATTTGCCCGCCCTGTCTCTTTCACTCTGTGATGTAATCTTTGTAATGCATGCGACAAACTTTCAGCTCCAATTGCAAATAAAAGAAAACAAAAACATAAAAGAAATCAAATGATCAGAAAGATTGTCTTACATTGTTTCAATAATTTGATATCAGACGTATATATTTACTATTTGGAAAGACTTTCGTCCAAAGACTTTTACTTTGTCAATATGTTATCTTCATAATTGGCAAGGGTATTATAAAGTTTGTCTAATGTTTGTAAAGTATATAAATTCTTGATTAGCATGACGTGCTGAGTAGATTTAAGGTACACCCAGAAAAAATTGACGTTCTAAAGTCATAACGGAATGAGCATTATTTTGCGATTTTTTCGTTCTTAAAATAGAACTCCATTCAACCACCGTACATTAAATATAAGCAGGATCGTAGCGTGTGCGAACATGCATTGCGCTGAGATGTATTTTCATTCGTGTTCAGCGCAAGGTTCCAAATTTGATTCACCAAAGAAAGCATAGCTGGCATTAAATGTTTTTTCTTTGTATTCCATAAAGAAATAAATGAACCAGAACTAGGAATATTTTCTGGAAGTGTAAACAAAGGTCCGAATTCACAGATTAAGGTGGATTTGTTAGAATATCCATTCGTATTCCAATGTTCATAATTTGAGAATAATCGTGCTTGATAGACTTGCGCCAATCAACGATTAATGATTTGGAACGTTTATATCGGACTTATTTTCTCGGTGGACCTAGGAACCATTTTCAAGCCAAAACTATTTTTTAAAAACACAACAATTTTAGCCAAAGCTAGGAATAGAGATGTGGGACTAGACACTAAATAGAATCTATACTAGGCCGTAAGCCGATCAATACAAAGCTATTGGGTACTGGTATGAGGAATGGCCAAGTTCAAAGAAGTTGATAAAATGCAAAATTTCTTCATCAAGCTCGCAAACACCTACGCTAAAACAGAACTGCGCTTTTCGAACCGATTTTTAAACATGCTTTTAAGAAAAAGGATCTACATTATTAAGTATAAATTTAACCTTTAAGTAAAGCGTTCCGTTGACTTGGTTGAAATGGCTGAATAACGCAAAAGGGTTTAAGAACATGCAACAAGACAGATCAATGAAAAACATTGCTAAATACTTTGGAAAATCTGTACTCAGCAAGCGGGTTGAAATAATTGGGATATTAAATAGGTAAGAAGATGATGGCTGTGAAAAATATTGCGAACTACGTAAGAAGCACGTTAGCATACGGAAAAGTTATCATTGTTTGAATTATTCTGTCTTAAAATCGACTCAAATCGTAAGGGAATTTGGTCTTTTTGGATCAGAAGCGATAGAACACAGGGGATCAAATATAATTTTACCCAAAATTGTAAAATAAATGTCGTTTTGTACAAAAAACATTTTTATATTCTTTAAAATTCTTTGAGAATAACGGTAAATAAAGAAACATATTATAATATATATCGCTAGTAGGGGCTTTTACCTCCTCCCCCCTATCAGGATGATTTTTTTTGCTTCCCACAGTTCGTGTGGCGCTACATTTGAAAGTTAACACACTCAAGTAAAAAATTCTTCTAAAGCGACCGAAATTAAGCACATTCGTTAGCAAAAGTAGGTTAATCCAGCTTTTTCTTGTGGTGTCATTTTAGAAATGATATATAGATTCGTTTTATGATACGTAAATATTTCAATTCGAAACTCAAACATTTTAGTTCGAAAATTTGGAATGCCATGCTCGTTTCTCTCTACCAAGCAAATCGCTATATGCTGCAACTTGTAATTTTAGATACAAAAATTTTATGAATTTTTTTAAAAAATATAAAATTTGTCAAAAGCTAGTATCAAAATAATACAAAATATTTAAAAATTCAAAATTTCATCCTGATAAAAATTAGTAACATTTTGATATCATCGAAAATACAATTTTGATTCCAAATATTAACTTTATACTAGGAGTATTAAAAAAAAATTCGATATTCAATAGTTTCAAATTGATATCTAAATAGTGTCATTTTGATGATTACTTCTTTTAGGCATAGATTCGATGATGGGATGGTTTATTGCCGTCTGCAACAATCATTATTATAAGACAATAATTAAACATACTTATAGGATACTACTGGACTGCCCCGCTCGTCGCGAGATACCCAATCGTTCATTCCACACCAAACCCTACTTAGGCTGGAATGACACTTACAATTTTTAGGAGCAATTTTAGTCACAATTTGTCTTTTATGGAGAAATATCGTTAGTTTAAGCGAGTCTGAGTATGCTTTAAAGGGACGCAAAATGCCTTTGATGAGACTGAAATACCACAAATCATCTACATTTGTTTATAAACGATAAATTGTGACAATAATTGTCTCTAAAAATTGAATGTGTCATTCCAGCCTTAGCAATTTTCTATCTAAATTTCTGATATTACAAAAGTTCTATATTACTTTAATTTACTATAACTTCTTTGTATAAAACGCCTCCACCTGAACTCTTTGTATATCGGACATTTCCAAATGAGCATCTATATGAAGATCAAGATTTTTATATGTCCTGGCCAAGCTGTTTTTTGCTACAGTAAAATATTGCTGAGCCTTCTTCAATTTCATTCGAGTTAGTAGGTCTACCATATTTTTACACCAAGAGATTTTCTCCCCATTGCTAAACACAGGGATCAATAATATTTAATGCAAAAATGCATTCGAGCTTAACTTATGAACAGAGTTCGGCTTTCGTGACCGTGTTTCTTTGATGCTTTTCGAACGGTAGCGTTTGTTTATTGTAAACGTTATTCTTGAATGATGATCAGTTATTCTTACTGAATGAACGCTAAGTTCGCAACAAGTGTTATTTTCCAGCGGACTCTAGACTTGCTGACTTTTTACTTCTTTTTAATTACTGTTCAATAAACTCTCTCTGTATTTATCGAATTCAACATGTAAAGAAGCGATACATGTCAAAAATAAATATGAATTAATTTCTCATCTGCCCTCTTCCCCGAAATTAGCTTCCAGTGTCTCCAGAGTCTATTAAGGTTATGGCAATTTTGTGCTCTCTTAACCAATCTGTTTACTTTTCACTTCTCCCACGTAAATAGAACATATGCAAATACTATCCCTATTTCCTCAATTAGAATGCACGACAAACGAATAGCTAGGAAATGCCAGACAGTTTACCTTTAATTGCTCATACGCCATGTATGCCAGTCGTCAATCAAATTTTTAATTCTAATTTTTCCGTATTGCATTTCGAACCATAAATTCACGCAAAAAAAAAACTAAACAAGCGTGCGTCAGCCTTTAAAATTTACATAGACAATTACGACTGGACAGCGAGAGATTACGTTAAGATAACTCGATTTATATTGCTGCGAGCGTTTCACCCGTCGATCTTTTTTTTTTTAACATGCATTTGTCGCACATTCATCTTCCGAATTCGGTCAACGCGTGCGCCACAGCCATAAAAAGAAAGAGAGTGAACGAAAGGTAAACTGAGGTACATAGGGCTAACCACAAAACTTGGACGAAGCCAATTAAATGGCGATGGCGATAGCGATGATCTCATCGCCCACATTTTTGAACCACGTCGATTCTCAGCACAAGATCAAGTGTCGCCCTGAGTCGGTCCCCCGCACCGACCCTTTACGCATTTTCTTTTTATTATTTATTTATAATGCTTTTATTTGTCGACCCATTAAGAGGCGGCCTTTTGTTAGAAAACACGTTTCTTCCTCTGGGCCACACATTTCAAGAATTCGCTAAGCCAGCAGCTGAGCTTTACTTGGCCTGGCCTAGCTCTGTCTTTTGTTTGTCTCCCTCTCTCAATGCGCTGTTGTTATTTGTCTTACAAATCATAAACATTATAAATTGGTGAAACCAACCAAGACCCCAAAAAGGTGCTAAAAAATTTTTAACATAAATTATTATTGATAATAAGCAGCTGTCTAACTGAGAGATTTGAGATTTGCCATGTACTGTGGAAGCGCCCCGGGCAACTAACTGCTAAACAAAATAATTTTTTTTTGCGAATGGGTTATTTTTGTCCAAGCTGGCCGCAGGCCTTACTCACATTTGAAGGGGTCCACCATGTCCGGGCACTGCCAAAATATAATTTGAACATGACTTCAAGTCAAAATTAATTTATTTACTGCTCAACAATTGAAGAAATCAACTTGAGAATGTCCTTTAATGACCTTGAAATGTTAGCAAGATGAAACACCTTGAAGTGGGGGCTATATATTTGAATTTGAATTAATGTTGAATATTTAATCATCTCAATAGGTTAAGGCCCTACCCATTTCCTGCTCACTTGGGCTAACCTTGCAAATTTGGCCAATATTTTTTAGTTAACTTTCAAATTGAGAACATTTGATATTATATACCTGAGCTTGATCTGTCATTCAATGGGAAGGTGAAAGCTAAAGCTAACAGCAGATCCATTATTCATTCTATTCATATTGAGATCAACGAATTTGTTAAGACTTCCTTTTGGAATGTGGAATTGTAAATTTATAATATTCGATGGAATATTTCATTTTTAAAGATAAGTAAATCGTTCTAAAATTTGACATTACCAGCTTTTGAGGCTGCATTTATAACTGACTTCCAGGTCTTGGCAAATCAATTTGTTAAGCACTTACCAAAAAGGCCCAAACATTCTCCCTTCTGTGCTGTGTCCTAGCTGATAAAAAGTTGGCATTGCTGATAAGTTTGTTCTTAAAACTTACACCAAAAAGAAAATCATTGGTACAAAAAATATGGGAAAAATCTGTAAAATTGCAGCCAACCCCAAACTTCTTAGTAACTCACACTTTAAAACAAGTAAGAAAGTCGGTCAAGCCTGACTGCAATATACTCTGTACGTGTTTGTATATAACTAATAACTTTAAAGTGTGGGGTCACACAAACTGTGCAAGTGCTGCCCATCACGATTACGGGCAGTGATGCCCAGCGTAATTATTTGATTTGCTTATAACTCGAATATCGTTCATCCGATCTGGAAACGGTGTATGGTGGATCGATAAGTAATGACGATTAAAATATATGCCTAAAAGGTTCAAACAATCTGTCTTTAAAATCGTGGAAGATATGAGATTTTTTCCAAATTGTGAGGGTGGGAACTCTACCATCGTTCATATGATCGGAAAACAACGTATGGGGGCTAGATAAGTATTGATGAGTAGAATATATGTCTAAAAGGTTCGAGCAACCTAACTCCAAAATTGTGGAAGATATGAGGTTATTTTCAGTTTGCGGGGAGGCAGGGGGCGTGGCAAAAATCAAAACTAAACTTGATCTGCCTGCAATTATAAGAATTATATGTTCCATACACTTCAAACCTCTATCTCTTACCATCTCTGAGATCTCAGCGTTCGTACGGACAAGTCTATATCGACTCGTCTGTTGATGCTGATCAAGAATATATATAGTTTAGAGGGTCGGAGATGCTTCCTTCTGGCTGTTACATACATTTGCACAAACCCAATATACTCTGTGTACCTTCTGAGCTGCCAGATGCATTTAAATTCGAGATCTGCGGGAATTAAATTGGAAATTTTATGACTCAGGCACACAATAATCAATCCATTTCGGGAAAAGTTCATCAATGCTCATTTTCCGACCAATAACACGCATAAGTGTGTACTTCAGACTTAATAATTTTGCTTTCAGTGCAACAAATGTCAGAAAACTTTAACTTAAAATTAAGATTATTTAGAAACGAATCTTGAATTCGAATTTATGGGTCTTCAATTGCGGAAATGATTAAAGTATTTTTTTTTTAATATATTTTAAAAATGTTAATTTCCTTTCCACCCTCATATATTGGCTCAAAATTATTGACTTTGGATATGGTTTTGTCACCACACGACAACTAATTTCCCGTCGGGCAGTTTTCCAACTTTAACACAATTTTCTCTACTCTGTTTCATTTCCAAAAAATTTGCTAGATTTTTGGTTTTGTTTTTTTTGTTTTAATTAACCCATTTATAGTCATTTGAACATCCGGCAATTTTGGCCGGAAATGACATCCAAGTGGCAGAGCTAAGATTGAAAAAAAGTATCTGCGGGGTTTGTTCAGTATATTTGAGTGCAAAACAGTTGCCAAATATAAAGCTAACAGTTAATGATAATGATATGAGTTTGATGATATTATTATTAGGAGCAAGAGCAGCAGACAGACAGTCTGATCGCACCGCAGCAGCAGCAGCAGCAGCGGTAGCCAGAGATCTAACTCCAGTTTAAGTGTTCAGTTCGCCTAATTGATTTTATAATCAAGGTTTCGTGTCGTTTCAGCAGCAGCAACACAAGCAGCAGCAGCCCCCCAAAAAGTCTCCACAAACTGGAGAAACTCTCCGCATGTGCGAAAATGTTAACCGCAGCAGCAGCAACAGCACAAGCAACAGCAACAACACAGACATCGCTCAATGCAAATGCCACTTGCGCAGCCGAAGTGGCGCTCGTGCTCCCATGCTCGTGATGTGAGAGTTAGCTGGCGCCGCAAGTTTTCAGTTTGTTTGTGTCTCTCGTTGGGTACGGTTCGCGTACGCTAGCTCCCCCCCGCCTACACTACGCGCAGGCGTCGCGTCGCGTTATCGTTCGCTTAAGTCCAAGTCCAAGTGGCTGGCAAGTTCCAAAGTAAAAGCCCTTAAAAAAATAAAAGGCAAAAAAAAAAAAAAAAAAAAAAAAATAAAACAAAGTTCAAAATAAAAGTGTGCGAAAACAGAAAATGTAGCCAGTGGCAACAGCAGCCAGCAACAGTTCAATACAAATACAAGTTTCGTTCTTGTTCTTCTTCAATTCTTTTTTTTTCTCTCTGTGTGTGTGTGTGTTTGTGTCTTGTCGGTTGACCATTAAAAGTGACGCTCTCTGTAATGAACCTTTGAAGCTCGACAGACGCAGACCCAGAGTCCGAGCCAGGCTTTAACTTCATCTTCGACTTGCGTTTCGCGTTATTTTTAGACGATAAAACAACAAGAAACAACAACAACAACAGCAAACAGCCACGAAATGGGCACCAAGTCACCCGGTGGTCCACAACGTTGTCGACTGATCTTGCAACGTTGTTTGGCCATACAGCTGAGCAAGCCGGGCCACACGCCCGAGGACTTTTGGATGTACGACTCGGGATATATGATATTTCAGGTGAGTTTTTTTTTTGTGATTTTTTTTGTCTAAAGAAAAAGGAACTGGTTTGCGAACTGGTTGTGTTGAGATTCCCAAAGTGCGTGAGGATGAGTCGCCGTACCGTGAATTTGTCTTCTGCTCAAGGTCGACTCTGCTTTTGCCATTTTCTGTGACCATTTCCCATGACATTTAATGGCCTGGAACGTTTGATGCCCGCCCAGGTGGGGAATAGCGGCAAATTCTTGTCCCAGGCGTCATCTAGACTAGACAAAACCCAAACTGAAACTGCATTTGCAATTGCAATGTTTTGCCCGTTTTTATCTTTGTCTTCCTGTGCCACGACTTTGTGTTATTGATGACTTTGGAAGACGTTTATTTTTGGCCCTTTGGGTGCAAACTTTTTTGGAGTTCAACTAACTTCTAAATTTATTTATACTAACGATCTTCGCTCAGCTTCCCATTCTCAACCTCAACTTCAACACGTTTTGCCCAGCGACAAAAATTTGAATTTAAAATTAGTGATTTTTGTTGCTTTATTGTTTTATTGTTTCTACTGATGTTATTCACTTTTTCGGTGGCTGATTTTTATTGTTTGTTCTTTTCATTGTTGTTTTTGTACAAATTACCAAAGAGTGACGCCACGCACTCAGGTACAGCCGCTGACAAGTTCAAGTTTGAAGTGTTAATTAATGTCGCAATACAAATGTGCAAAACATAATGACAAAATTAAAGAATTAATGTTTTGAAAAGGGTCGAAAATATATGATACTCAATTTACACCTCGAGATCAATAAGTTGAACCACCTGCTGATAAATGGCCTCCCATTAGTCATTTATTTACTTAATTAAAATGATTTTGAAATTATTGTTACACGTATTAAACCTCATATTGATTTTGAGTTAAATGCGATTGTAATTTATTACGATATTTGTTATAATATCAATATTTATATCCTGTACCAAAGCTACTAAGGTTATGAAAAGGTTTCTGCATTTGTATGTAACAGTCATTTAGGACCTTTTAAATTAGGGCTGCAAAGCTTTTTAAATTTGAAACGAGTTAAATCTTCCTTAGTCCAGGTTTGCGAAAGTTAGGAAACAAATTCAATCTAAATTTAGAATAACGTATCATACCAAAGAGATAAAGATGGAAAAAAATCAAAAATTCAATCGCAAATATATACTTTACATATAAGCTTCAGTGGATTTTTCTTAATACCAAAAAAATATAAATACTGTTAAGTGTGAATCTAGATTACAAATATTAGTTATATTATTATATATTCCCGCAATCTAATTCGACATATATAGCCGATGTAATTATTGACCTCTTGAACGCATTCGAGTAATGACATACGGTGAGGGATATTTATATTTTTCTAGCGGTACCTAAGTTTGCGATAATGAGCATTTTTGTCTCTTTCCTTTTTTCATTTTTTATTATCTTTTCTTTGTATTAGTATGATTAATTTAATATTATTTATTATCAAAATGATATGAAAAAATGATTACATTTGTTAAAATACATATTGATCAGCCAAGATTAAATGAATTATCTTTTATTCTCATAAAGCCCAATATAGGAACTAAATTTCGTCCCAAAGCAGGATCGCTTTTAGCATGTTTTGAGATTGAAAAAAAACATTTGCAAACAAAATTTAGAAAATACAATCCAGGGATGGTTGTGGTTAATAAAACTTATAAGCAAAGGAATAAGTCCAAATTATCGGATTCGAATAGGGCTCATTTATTCTTATTGGTACTGGATACTCTCCACAAACGCTGGATGTTCTGTTTGCTTTCCCCCTTATACCATAGGACATCTTACACCATACACTTCAAGACCCACCATCAGTTATGGTTTGTTTCAAATCTTCTAAAATACATGGAAATAAAAAAACTTTTGAGGAAAGGGTTTTTTTTACTGTTTTTTTTTTGTCAACTTTGATTAGTCTTGTCTGGGAATCGCTCCCAGGTCTTTTGCACTGAACGCGAATTGAATCGCATCTTAACGCGCTCTTCCATCGCACACGTTTGTTGCTACACTCCTTGGCTTTGAATCGAAAAAAAATACGAAATCGGTTCTCTCTCCCTTATTTTCGATAGGTAATCTCAAAAAGGATTGAAATTAGTACATTTGGAATGATTTAAATTTGAAGGCTTGAATTGTGTGCGATAGCTTAATCGAAGCATAAAAAGATACAATTTAGCTAGCCGTTTTTTCTGATTGATACCAAATATCGTGAAACCTTTCAAAGAAACTTATTTACGGTTGTGATTTTAGGATTTATATTTCTGTAAATAAACAAATTGACTTTATAGAAATATTAGTCGTAAAGTAATTGAAATAAATAAACAACAAATAAAACGCATTTAAATACAATCGCATGGTCATTTTCTCCCCGGTTCCAAACTCTTACCCTTGAGGCCAAAATATATGTAATGTACAACCACACCGCGAAACCATTTAGTCCATATTTATGGAATTATCATACCTTATGGTGCGTAAGGGGGGAGAATCGAGTGGGATTTTCGACTGCGGCTAGCAGAAACAGCCTGTGGGGAGGTTCTTTGATTCTCTTACTCCACAACAACCATAGCACATATAAATAAAATAAAACCCTTTGCCTTAAGTCGTTAGGAAAATCAAATTGTAATAGAATTTTAGAAGAATAGTAATAGAAAATGTATACTAAAGCAGCAAACACCCTAACCTTTAATAAGCTGACTTGATGGACTGTCAGCAGTACTCATTACCCGCCCTACCAAATGATTTGACCGAAAAATCCATAAGTTAGATGATTACACTTCCTTTCGCTTGCCCTATTACCTCAGGAAATACAAAAATAATCCTTTATCTTCTACCTTTAAAAAATTTGTTTTTGGATATTTTTGTTTTGCATTATTATTATAGCTTAGACATGCCCCTTTCATTCCATTCAAACCATTTTCAAAAATTCAATATAGTTTAGCAGATACTTGTAGCCATTTTAGTAGCGAAATGTAATTGGGTAAAGGGAGTATTTTATACGTTATAGGTTGCGTTAAGCGCGATTTTCTCGAAACCACTATATTTATCCCTTAATACTATCTTAGCTTACGCTGTGTTTGTAAAGCACGGAACTTATATTAAATAATGTTAGCGTTAGTTTAGTGGAAAGGATACATGGATTTTCCACACAGTTCATCTCAAGTGGTTCTCGCCTTTTCCAATGTAGTGTCAAATGCTTCCTGATTCTTATCCCTTACGCGAAATATATTTTTAATGTTATTATTTCACTAGACTTGTTTATAAGCATCCTTGCAATTAGGATGCGTAATAAAAAATTATCTTTAACGCTAAGTGAGGTCCGTGGTCTGGGCGAACCATGTTCAAGTTTGAACAGGGACTCCCAAAAATACAAAAATTGTATTTGTACAAAAATTCAGCTACTAAAAAATGCATTCAAAACCAGGTTCGAAAACTCTAAACGTAACCAAATGTAGCGGAGAAACCGTTTAGACCGAATTTAGTTTTGCTTTATTGTTTTTACGAGACCAAAGTTTTCTTAAAGAACAGATCTTTTACAGAGCCTCAAAAACAACATAGTTTAGTCTTTTACAAAACATAGGGGTGAATCCATAAAAATACGATCCACTCGGATTTTTTCGGGTTTGAAATAATTTTTTTTACAATCTTCGTTGAAAAGTAGAGGGTACGTATTTTTAGGGTTTTCCAAGAAGAGGAGCTCAATTAGTAAACTGATTAGTGATTCTAGACTAGATTTTCACGCTGATCCCGAAATTGTTCTCCAAAATATCTCGATATCTCTTATAAATCATATGTAAGTGTGACTTAAAAATTCAGAAAATTTGATCTACGCAATACCAGTTCAACTAAATGATTGAAGTGTCCGAGTCATTTATTCATATCCACCAACCTGTTACCAATAACAGGGTATGCGAAACAAAAAATAACTCATATGAGCCTATATTTAGGCTGCATTGAAACGCCACTTGTTCATGTACCAAACAATGTGAGCTAATTTCAATTTCAATATTTTGGCTGCCAGAAATTTGACTTCAAAAGGCCAGCCGCATTTTGCCATTCAAATTTTAAGTTGAGTTGTTTTCTTTGCTTTTGTTTTTTTTTTTTTGCAATTCACTTTGCCTTGTGCATACTAAAAACTGTCGCATATCCCCTTAACCCACTCACCACCCCCATTCCCTTGTTGGTTTTTGCATTTACACATAAATTACAAAACAAATAGTGGGCATTCAAAAAGAGTTGTCGGAGTCAGTAAATATGTGTGTGTGAGCTAATTAATATTACGTGCTTCGGCTTCGTTTGTAGAGTTGCACAGATAAGGTTGAAGCGTGCCCTGAATATGAGCAGAAGATGATTATATTTAGGGCCAGAACATAAACAGTGACAATTTGGGCCAAAGCGTGGATTTATTGCAATGGGAAGTAGAAATAACGGCTGCTCCATTCAAGCAAGAAAAAGTCTGCCAAGTGTTTAATCAAACAGAAACGATAAAGTATGAGTAGTCCATTGGTTTTTCTTTTTTTTTTTATCGTACAATTTAAATTGGTAAATGGTAATTCATTGTGGAAGTGCAGTCGAGTGTGAATTACTTAGGGAACGCCCTTCGAGCAAAAGATGGTAGAGTTTCCGGTGAAGGCGTGCCATAATTAAAAATTGGTCAATTCTTATGGAAATGTTTGGTGAACAAAGTAACACGAAAGCAACAAAAATATTAACAAACAGGAAGACAGTAAAAAAAAACTTCTCACAATTTGTAAAAAAAAGTCATAAAAATAAAACTCAAGTATTATATAAAAAGAACCATAAAATACTTAATTAATATGACTCACTGTATGCTTAATATAACAAAAGAGAATGTATGTATGTATGGGTGTAAATATGTTTCGTATAGGCGTCTAAAGAAAAGCTGGCAAACCTCATAAGATTTTAAAGGGGTGCACTTCGGAGTTCGAACAAGAGGTGGAAAACTATCGATTGTCGGCACCATCGATAGTCAACGATAGTTTTTTCTTTTAAACCATCGATAGTCCACGATAGTTTTCGATAGTATGTTTATTTCAACGCTCATGATTAAAATTTTAAATAATTTATTAAAAAAGAAACTTAAAAAATGGTTTCCGTAACTTCTGGGTTCCGATTAGATATATATACCATATAATTTTTAAGAAAAACTGATGCTTTCATTTAAATTATTCTGAAAACCGTATTTTTTCAACCTACGGTCCAAAAAAGAAGGTCATTCTTTTTTTTTATTGTTTGGACGTTGACTTACTATACGCAGTACGGTCAAGTGGCCCAAGCTTTACCAAGCCGAAGCTTGTTACGCGCGAACCCCAGGCAGTATAGCAACCCACCTCCCGCCCAACCGACCGTGGTACTTAGCCAAAAACTTGTGACACGAAAACGCTTAGAAAAATACTAAATTAAGGCAAACTACGGGCTAAATACGTTAAAAAGAGGTTTTGATAGAAAGAAAGAAATTATTCTGAGCTAATTACTCGGTAGAGATCATTATAATCAGCATAAAGTACACGAAACGGGTCATACATGCAAAACATAGTTAGTAGTACAACGTTTTAGAGATTAGCGGATAAAGTTACGAATCGGCTTAAAAGGAAAATTAAGATTAATTTCACCTTTCATGAGTTAAGATTTGGTAAATAACGTTTTTAAGCGCAAATTATTTTTATTTTATTTTAAGAGTAGTGATGTGTAAAGCTTGCAACAATACGATCTAAAACTATCGATAGTGCATGGCTACTATCGATGGCTACTCGATAGCGCCCAACCATCGATAGTCCCGATAGTGCCATCGATAGTTTTCCACCTCTAGTTTGAACCCGTAAAGCTGTCTTGGTTCAGGTTCTTGGAGTGATCATTGACCAAACTTATATTTCAAGCCCACCGCTGGTTTAAAGTTCGCCTTAGGTTTAATGCTTTTTAAAACCGGTTCGTGAACTGAACCTAATGCTTTTCAACGGGTTGGTACCTTCGACCCAATGGAAATATAGGCATTTTCCCGGTTCAAAAAGTGTACCGAACTAATTTGATCCAGTTTAAAAGTAGAAACCAATTCCAAGCCGGCTTAAACTCGGTCAAAGCGGATTCATATCATATTCAAAATTCTCTCATCAAAGTATTTAAAATTATTTCGAATTTTGTGAAAGAAAAAAAAATTTCATCTAGTATAGTCAACAAATGTGTTTCCCGTCTCCCCCAGGGGGCGAGTGACAGCTCTAAATGTCAGTTAAGCGGCAAATGATTTAAGGCCGCTTCGCTCCACTCCAAAGTCAATTTCCAAGCATTTAAAATCAGTTTTTATATGCGAAAATTTGTCAGGGCGCCGACTTGTACTAGTACAAGTACATAAAAATTATTCAAACAACTCTGATCTCCGGCTGATCTCTGAACCGTTTTGTGTTTGACTGCGCACGCAAATGACTTCACCTAAATCAACTTGTTTTTTGTGCGCTTTTCGGTCGAAATACAAAGCCAAATTAATAAGTTTTGCAACAAGTTTTTGAAATAGCTCACAACGGATGCAAAAACATGGCGTCATTCGCCGTGAGAATCGTAAGCATAAATTTAAAATGCGAATCGTAAAAACTGCCAATGAAACTCCTTAATGTTCCGAAGTGAAATGGAAAGTGTGTGTGTATGTGTGTGTGTGTGTGTGTGCCCAACACGATCAGCCACCGTAGTGGAATAGTTGCGGCAGCTTGTTAAGCTCTGATCAAATACAATTTTTACTGCAATCAAAATGAAAATAAAGCCAAGCAAATTGATTTATCGGCACGCGGCACTGACAAACACCAAAAGCAAATAAAACAGACTTCCCCCTTCAAGTTGTCCACCCCATTTGCAATTGCTTTGATTAAGTTGAATGAAATTTGAACGACAATTCGTTTGGTGGCGCAACACTTAAACGCAAATTTACTTTTCCTTGTCTCTGCCAAGTGAGTTTAATTGTTTTGGCGTGCGCCTTATGATTGATTTTGATTGCGTTGATTGACTAATTTGATTGACAAACATTGAACCGAACTGAAGTTTGGAGTGGGGGGCCAATTGAGCAGAACTTGAGCTTCACCGGCTCCGTCTGCCCGTCTGTGTTTGTTCATTATGTAAGCGCCAAGTCGTCGGCAAGGTCGCCTTGGATTACGTTTTTGTGTGGTGGTTGTGTCCAGTGGCAAACAGCTTGAGTTCAAGTTGAAGCTTGGTCTTGGTCACGCCAGGCGACAGTAATAGCTGGCCGCTAGCAAAAGTCGCTGCCAGACACTTGTTAAGTTAACTGTGCCATTTGTGCCTTTATCGCAAAACAAGTATCTATTGGTAACATAAACTTCAACATTTTATGAGATTCTTTCGAAAGGAAATTCAAAGAGATTTCTAACATTAAAATTAAAATACGACTTTAGACGCGTCTTAAATAAAAGTTTATTTTCTATTTAGTAATTAACTAACTGGAAATCTGTTCAATTATGAATTATTCAAAATTTATTACATAATTATAATTCTGTTCTGTAATTATAAGACTGTTCCGGTTTATAAAGCAATTGATTTAAAACCGAATTAATAAATTTTTGGGCCTCTGTTTGGGTTACTCGTATGCAATGTCCAAGAAATATTGCTAAAAATACGGTTTTGATAAGCATTTTATTCTGATCAGGACGAGAGCTGAGTTCACCGTCTGTCCGTCCGTCCGTCGCCGTTGCCGTCGCCGTTGTCGGTCTGTTCTACGCGATCGTCCCTCAGTTTGAAGTATGACTGAAATTTGACAGAGTTTTACTGCGCACTAATAGTCGGAACCGCCGGATCGGATGACTATTCATAAGCGCCATAGGAACGATCGGTTAGAACTATTCATAGAAAAACTTTTTTGTTTTCATCAGCGGCATAACGGTGTATGTAGTTTTATGCTCCACTAATTCTGGAAAAATTGATCAAAATCGGATGACTATATATATAGCTCCATAAAAACGGTCTAAAATAGTTCTAGTGAGAAAACTTTTGTTTTCTTCGAGCGCCAATCGGTATATTAAGTTTTATATCTTCCAACACAGAAAAATTTATCAAAATCGATGATATAGATATACTCCTAGAAACGGTCGGCAAAAAAATCTAGAGAAAACTTTTGTTACATTCTCAACTTAGATTTTTATTTAATAAATTAAAAAGAGGTGTATAGAAGTTTTATGTAAATGTTTTTATTTTAGTTAAACATGAGTAGTGATTAAAACTGGCTTCTTTTAAATTGCTATAGCTCGGGCACCAGAGCAGCTAGAGACGTGAAATAAAAAGCCATTGACAGATAATTAATCAACGTTTTTGAAAATGGAAAAAAGTGGCGACCTACACTTTGGGTATCAACAAAAGAAAAATACAATTTGTCGGTTTTGGTAGTTCCCGTTATAGCGCCACCTTAAAACTTTTACACCAATTACCTCCAAGCCTAACGCTAATTACCTGAAAGTTTAAAAAAATCGAAGAACTCAGATTGAACTTGTTTCTATATATGTATATAGATGGACCCTTCAATTTCATACAAAAATAATGGATTTCGTTTTACTACACCTTATATATGTCATGCCGTTCCTCCGCGCAATACTAGAAATTTGTATCACATTCAATGTAAATTTTGTTGTTGATTAAGGCCTATTCTCAGATCTCATACAAATTATTTTCAGCACTTAATTGGATAAAGATATAAAAATCGGATCCAGAAACGTTCTTAAGGGGCACACCTAGTGTAACGGCCTAAAAAAATGTGATTTTTGGGAATATTTATAAAAAATACTACTTTATTGTTTCAAAATTTTAAGAGTATATTTATACATGTTTTAAGAATATTCATCGACATTTTTGAAAAAAAATTAAATATTAAAATAGATTTAATATAAGATATACACGATCTCCAACGTCGCGAAATAAAAGGTCTTCCAGTGCTGCAGTAATTCCGGCCGTCTCCGTGGATGAAATTTAAAAAAATTCAAAAACTCGTTAAACTAGAAGATATCGTCCGTACTATGACCTTCCATCAAACAAAAAAAATCAGAAATTGGTAAAATTACGGAATTTAAAAAAAAAGTCGAATTTCATTAAAAATTTTGGTCTGCAAAAATTCGATTTTTGATCAAATCAAAAAATCGATAGGTCTTGGTATGGAGAACTATATAAAGAACATGTACAAAAAAATTCGGTAGTGATCGGATCATTTGTCACTCCAGCAAATTCTGAAAATGCTGTTTCGAGAAAAACGAGTTTAAAAACGCTAATGAATTTTTACGCTAATGTTATTTTTAAAGGTGTAAACTATCGAAACATGAAAAAATCGATTTTTTTTATTCCCCTTTGAACGATTCATCTCCCGCTGAATTGGTGGTAAATAAAGTTTTGATTGCAAGAGTTCGCAAAAGATATTGTAAACGCTTGAAGCACGTTTTTCGATGTGATCATTAAAAAATCTTAAAAAAAGCTCGTGAATGATTTGATTTTAAACTCGTTTTGTAAAAATCAGGCGAATGTTCGTTAGATGCTAGTTTTTTTTCCCCACTGCAAATAAACATTTGGGTATTATGTTCCGTAATTATAAGATTCATGACATTGTGCTCAAGCTGTATTTAAAAATATTCTAGCTTAGCTTTAAAATATACATCGTTTTCAAGGCACAAAACCCAATTTGTGAAAATAATGGAGACTCTAATCTAAATCACTCCATTAATTCCAGATTCTAGCTGGCAAACTGAGCATGCAGCTTAATCATATCATATCATTAATGATGTCTCATCCAATTAAGTGCGGTACTAAGGCAATTTTACATTAATTGCTTTTCCATTTTAGTACTAAGTTCCCCTTGAAAATTTCTCATTAGTAACTTTGACAGCACATCCCATTAAGAAAGAAAAGGTTTTTAGCTTCACAAATACTTAGACAGTTCCTAACTTGGTTGCATGATGTGCCAGATTGATAGAATGACATGCCGGCATACATATACAATATGTATGTAATATAGTAAATTGGCATATATAAATTGCGTGCTAAATGCTAGACACTGATAGAGTTTATTTAACTACCTAGCTGCGAATGAATGACATCGAATGGAGCGCAGTGAGTACAAAGCCCAGACCAGACCAGACACAGACCCAGACCAATATCAATCCGGCCAGACATTTCAGCAAGTGCCAGCAAAGCTTCAACGCCAAAATACAATAGTAACAACAAATGCACCGACAACAACAACAACAAATCAAATTCAAAACCAGCCTCAGAACCGACTACAGGTGCAGCTTAAAAGGGGAATGGAGGGAGAATTGGAGCTGACTGCAGCACACTTGATTGTTCCCACAGTACCCAAACGTCGCCCGTCAACCTCTAATAGACTTTTCACGCTTCGGTTTTAAATTGAGGCGCTGATTTTTTACAGCTGATATTTTTTTCTATTGTTTAACGATTTATTTGTTAGAAGTTTTGCAATTGCAAAAGTTTTTTTTTCCCGCACAGCGAGACAGACACTATGGCGCATGGTGGGGCCAACTGAGTTTTTATGCAATGAAGAATTAATTTTAAAAATATTTACAAAAACAAAATGCTTACGATTCGGGCTCCAGATCACTTAAGCACACGGCAGCAAAAACAAAATACAAGCAGTGTGCTCAACTCGAGCCTCGCTTATGAAGGTTGTTTCTTTACTGTTGTTGTTGAACTTCACCCAAACTTCATTTTTATAATTATCAGATAAACTCTGTTATTTGTTACTTTATGTGAGAGATAGTTCTATGTACTCTCAAAAAAAAAAACGAGAACTTTGTACTTAAATCAAGTACAAACGTTGTCAAGTTCGAAATACTTGATACAAGTACCAAATACTTGGTTTAAGTACGATTTTTTCAATCCCGAAATACTTGATTTTAGACCGTTTCGGGATACATTAAGTTCATTTTGGGCTATTCCAAGGTTTTTTAAACATTATTCCTAGGACGAAACGGTCTTGAACCAATACCGATTAGGTCTTATGCTAGAATTGAAAAAGAGAACAATATGTTCTTGAACCAAGAACTCAAAATAAGATCAAAATGTTATTGATATAAGAATTTTGTTCTCATTTCTGGAACATATTGGGTAAATTTTAACCTTAATATTGATTCATACTTAGTTAAATAGTACGAATAATACTTGTAATTTTAAGAACAAAACTGTAGAAATTCTATCCCGTTCCTTCTAGCACTTTTAAGTAGAAAAATATCTTGATTTAAGTATTTCGTACTTAATTAAAGAATTTTGTTCTTATTTCAGAAACATTTTGGGGAAATTTTAAACTTAAGACTGCTTTGTACGAATCAAACTTGTTATTTTAAGTACATATGGGTAACCACCCCACCCATTTTGTTGGATCCAAAAAAAAAAAAAAAGTTTTTCTCACTACAACTAGTTTCTTTACTCGACCGTTTATATGGCAGCTGTATGCTATAGTCATCCGATTTTGATAAATTTTTCCAGAATGGTCTGAAGGGTATAAACTAATATATACCAAGTTTGGTGACGATTCAATAGAAAACAAAAAGTTTTTCTCACTAGAACTAGTTTTTTTACTGACCGTTTATATGGCAGCTATACTATAGTCATCCGATTTTGATAAATTTTTCCAGAATTGTGTGAAGGGGTATAAAACTAATATATACCAAGTTTGGTGACGATTCAATAGAAAACAAAAAAGTTTTTCTCACTAGAACTAGTTTTTTACTGACCGTTTATATGGCAGCTATATGCTATAGTCATCCGATTTTGATAAATTTTTCCAGAATTGTGTGAAGGGGTATAAAACTAATATATACAAAAAGTTTGGTGACGATTCAATAGGAAACAAAAAAGTTTTTCTCACTAGAACTAGTTTTTTACTGACCGTTTATATGGCAGCTATATGCTATAGTCATCCGATTTTGATAAATTTTTCCAGAATTGTGTGAAGGGGTATAAAACTAATATATACCAAGTTTGGTGACGATTCAATAGAAAACAAAAAAGTTTTTTTCACTAGAACTAGTTTATGAACCGATCGTTCCTATGGCAGCTATATGATATAGTCATCCGATCCGGCCGATTCCGACAAATGTGCAGCCTATGTGTATTTAAAGACTTTTTGCAAAGTTTGGTCAAGATAGCTCTAAAACTGAGGGAGGAGATAGCATAGAAACAGACGGACGGACAGACGGACAGACGGACAGACGGACAGACGGACAGACGGACATGGCTATATAGACTCAGCTCGTCATGCTGATCAAGAATATATATAGTTTATGGGGTCGGAGATGCTTCCTTCTATGCGTTACAAACATCGTGACAATTTTAATATACCCTCTGCAAGGGTATAAAAGGTATAAATTGTATCCCGTTCGTTCTAGAACTTTTGAGTAGAAAAAAATCTTGATTTAAGTATTTCATACTTGATTAAAGAATTTTGTTCTTATTTCAGAAAAATTTTGGGTAAATTTAATTCTTAAGACTGATTTGTACTTAGTTTAAGTACACTTAAGTACGAATCATATTTAAAATTTTAAGTACAAAACGATATAAATTCTATTCCGTTCGTTCTAAAACGATTGAGTAAAAAAAAATCTTGATTCAAGTATTTCGTACTTGATTTAAGAATTTTTGTTTGCATTTCTGGAACATTTTGGGTAAATTTAAAACTTAAGACTGATTCGTAGTTAGTTTAATTAAACTTAAGTACGAATCATACTTAAAATTTTAAGTACAAAACGGTATAAATTCTAACCCGTTCGTTCTAGAACACTAGCAGCCGTTTTTATACACTTGAAAAGTGTATATTAATTTTGCCCAGAAGTTTGTAACGCATAGAAATATTCATTTCCCGACCCCATAAACTATATATATTCTTGATCAGGACGACGAGCCGAGTTCATTTCCGCTTGTCCGTCTGTCCGTCCGTCCGTCTGTCCGTCTGTCCGTCTGTTTCTACGCGAACTAGTCTCAGTTTTAAAGCTATCGAGCTGAAATTTTGCACAGAGTCTTCTTTTACACGCAACTAATATTCGGAACCGGCCGGATCGGATGACTATATCATATAGCTGCCATAGGAACGATCGGTCTAAGAACAAGTTCTAGTTTGAAAAACTTTTTGTTTTAAATCGTAGCGTCCCCAATCTTGGTATATGTTAGTTTTATATGCTTCCACATAATTCTGGAAAAATGTATCAAAATCGGATCACTATAGCATATAGCTGCCATAGGAACGATCGGTCGAAAAATAAGTCGTTGTGAGAAAACTTTTTTGATTTTTCATCGTAGCGGCTCCAATCGTAGTATATATTTGTTTTATATGTTTCACACAATTCTGAAAAATTGATCAAAATCGGATGACTATAATAGCTGCCATATAAACGGTCGGTCAAAAAACCACTTTTAGTGATAAAAACATTTTTGTTTTTTATCGTAGCGTCCACAATCTTGGTATATATTAGTTTTATATGCTTTCACATAATTTTGAAAAAAATTATCAAAATCGGATGACTATAGCATATAGCTGCCATAGGACCGATCGGTCGGAAAATGTGTTTTACTAAGAAAAGTTTTTTTTTATGGTATTAAATTTTTATTATCAATGATTTCATAATTTTAAATATCTGATATCTATATCCTATATATATTTAACCGGTTAAATCAGTTGAAGTAAAGTTTTTCAAGTGTAATTAAAACTTCGGCAAGTCGAAGTTAGCTTTGCCTTCGTTTTTCTAAGTTTAGGAGTTGAGAATATGGCCCTTTATCTTTAATCAATTCATTAAACAGAATCTTAATTTTTTACCACGCTTTTTATCCTTTTTGCCCCACCGTACAGCGAAGAGACGCTTGATTCAGGGTTTTTGGGCTTGTTGGAGCTTAAAGAGTTTTCAAATTATTTGTTGCTATTAATTGCAAAAAGAGAAGTAAAAAAAAACGACCACAAAGGTTTGCCAAAAAGTTGCCCTGCCCTGACTGGGACTAGCACTAGGACTATTGCCAACAGCTGCCTTGGCAATTTGTTATTTGGCTCGGCAAGGCAGGAGGATGCCTCGAATTTGTTGTGCTTCAAAAACTAATAAAACAAATCGCATGTTTAGCCAAAAGAGTAGATTTCTAGATTTCTGGTCATTGAACCTGGCTTTTTTACGTTACCGTAGAGAAAAGGGTATTAATCGTAAAGAAGGAGGAAGCATCCGACCCATAAAGTATATATATCGTCAGCTCAATACGAGTCGATAGAAGGTTTGTCGTCCGTTGTCCGTTGTCCGTCCGTTGTCTGTATAACACTGATTAGAGATATAAGAGCTAATAAATTCAGTGTAGATGTATCCGAACAAAGCGCCCGCCCCCGAATTTGAAAAAAACCTTATAAATTTTGAAAAAGACTGCAAACCTTAGACAATCTTAATATTTTAGATCATCTTCGATCAGATGAACGATAGAGGTTGCCACCGAATTTGAAAATACCTCCACAATTTTGAAAATAGATTGTTTGAACCCTTAGCTATATTTAATAATATTATACGATCACATACATCTCGATCAGATGAACGATAGAAAAGTTGCCGCCCCGAATTTGAAAAAACTCATATCTCCACAAGTTGAAAATAGCTGTTCAAACCTGCTATATTAATCACTTTTTCCATACATTTTCTGATCAGATAAACGATAGGTTGCCACACGCATTTGGAGGAATACCTCTATCTCAAACTTGAAAATAGATTGTTCGAACCTTAGACATATATTCATCATTACTTATCGATGTGTTTTGCTCCCAACCCTCTTAAAACTACCCAGCAGATCCTAAGGCCTGTCCAAAGAGCAACGCCTCACTGACCAAATCAAATTGGCAGTTTAAGTGCAGTGCAAATTGCTAGAGACGTAGTCATCAGCCCTTCATCTTGCCAAGGGTTGTTTGTTCCCAATTCATTGCCATTGGAGTGGGCGTTGCTTTCGTTATAAGTACTGTGTGTGTGGACTATGGACTATGGACTATGCAATTTGTATCCTTATCAAAGCTGCAGCATTTGATTGGATTTGCACTCGCACTCGCCCTCGACGTGTATTTATGCCTGCAAGCGCTTCCGACAGGCGCTAAGTTTTATTTGTCTCGAACAAACCTCCGCCTAAAGGCCAACAAATAAACAATGATCACAGGGATTAGATACTGACCGAGAGGACTTTGAAAGAATGAATGTGTAACAATTACTGTGCGGCAAAACTTTATTAAAGGTTTAATTGGTTAAAGTTAATACTTTCTGGACATCATTAAAATCGTTCGCTTAAATGAGCGACTGTTAAATCTGATATTTCTAAATAAAATATCTAAGTTAATTTGTATGCACTTATGCCCCGACACACTGACTGTCTCAGTTGATTGACTCAGAACTAGTGACAAATCAATTTTCCGGAAATCAACACGTCTGCTTAATGGCCGACCTATTAGTCACATCTTTATTCGATGGACAGTACAGTGTTTGGCCTACTAATGTTGGATAAGACTTGTGCTAATAGTCACCTTAGTTTGAAGTCACTAACAGAATTGTTAAGCCGAAAGTAGGACCGATTATCGCCCGAAAATTTGCGACTAATAGCAGAAAATTGCAAGAGACGTTTTGTGTCTGTTAAGCCATCTATGGACGCCATTTAGAAATCGGCGGAATATATTATTATTTAAGACTATAAACCAAACCTTTAAAATTATTGAACTCCTGAAATTAACTTAAATCATGTTCTTTAAGAACTTAAATAACACTTTGCCACAAAATTAACTTTTTTATACTCTGTACCAAAGGTACAAAGAGTATAATGTGTTTGTTCAAATTTATGGAACAGCTCGAAGAAGCAACTATGACCCTATAAAGCAGTGTTTCTCAACAAATGCGAGCCCAAAAAGTGGGAGTTTATTGGCTTACGTTGCACTGCGGCTCTTACCTACTTCATTAAACGCTGGCTAGCGACTAAAAATTGTTTGTTCTCTTGACAAAGGGCAAGGACCCCCAAAAGGCTATTGACGACAAACACTGCTATAAAGTGTACATATTCTTCATTAGCATCAATAGCCGAGTCGTCATAGCCATATCCTTCTGTATGCGTGTCTGTATATCTATATGCACGCACAGATTTCAGAGATGGGAAGTGCTTAGAGGCTCGAGGAGTAAGGAACGTATGAATATGGAACGATCAAGCTTATTTTAAATATTTGCCACGTGCCCTGCTTCCCAATTCCAAACAAAAAATCGTAGATCTTCAACAGTTATGTAGGTATTCGGATTTGGATTTAAATAATAAAAAGTAATCAGCATTATCTATCGATCTTCCAAGTTTGGGAACAATCAGATAAACTATAATGAAGTCAGAGGCAATAATAATTTGGAGCACAATAATCGTAGCGTCTTATTAATAAATACACTCACATTTACGCTTTGCAGCGCCGCGTCGGACGCAGCGGCGACGGGCATAATTTTACATAGTTCGTATGGCGCCCCTTTTAAAAGTTATCAGTTATATACAAACTTAGGCAGGTACAGAGTATATTACGGAACTCTTGGCGGACTTTATTATTCTTTTTTTCTGATCGTGTGAAATGTGGTTTTTCTAGCTCAGGCAGTTTAGCTCTGATGTCTATAATTTGGGCGCTTTACCACAGATTTTAATAAGTTATATCTTTAACGACGGTTAATTTATGATTATGGCAAAAATTGTGGAATGAATGGACCCATTCAGCAAATAATTTTAATTTGCGATTACTGATTTACGATTGCTGTCAAAACTCTGCTGAAAGACATTGATTGCAGGATTTAAGAGATTTTGTGGCTTTAGTACTTCTTATCCAAAAATACACTCACACTATATTAAATGAATGGGCACGTTCAGCAGATAACTTCGACTTCCGATTACCAATTTACAATTTACGATTGTCAAAATGTGTCTGCTGAAATTGACATTGATTGCAGGCTATAAGGGACTCTGTGGATTTTGCACTTTTTATCCGAAAATTCACTCACACTAATAAAAATTAATATTAACGTATTCTACGGAGTCGGTCACACTGAAAATTTCAATATAAATGCTTCCAGCAGAGGTGGGCTGTCATATCAATAGGTAATCGCTCTAACCAGTCATGCCTTTTGTTCGATTCCTTTACAGCAATCGTAATTGTCAAAGTTACAAGTCCCAATCGGCAATCACTGCATTTATTAGGTAAATTATCTATATCTAAATTATTTGGTAAATGGCCCTAAAAAAAGACATTGATTCATTTCCTGGGAAAACGAAAATCGAATGAATTTTGCGGTTTCAAACGTTTTGCCCTGAAAACTGAAAAGTAAACAGAAAATTTGGCATGTAAAAATATCAGCCACACATTAAAGGTAGAAATGAATTATTATACTCTGATAAAATCTAAATTTTTAGGTAACTTGAAATATTACAGTAGGCCGATAATTTATTTTTAAAGGCCTATACTCAGTCGAGATACAAATTTAGTGTGGCCTTGAGTGACTCAGTGGGTAGCGTGTGCCCCTACTAAGCGGGAGGTTGTGGGTTCGATTCTGCCTCGGAAGATCCATCTAATTAAAAGTTTCTTCTTTAATAAAAACTTTTACACATAAGGTCACCTTTACAGCTGTTGGCGGCAGTTGTGAGGTATGTAGCCATGAAAAAACTATAGCTCCCTCTTTCCGTTGAGCGAAAATTTAAAGACACACGAGCCAAGAGATTGAGAGAAGCTCGGCTTGGCCCCTTTAGGGGCTGTAACAGCCAATTAAAAAAACATTTAAAAAAAATTTATTAAATTTTTTCTTCATTTCATGAACCTGTTTGTTGTCAAAAACTAGTAACGTCCATGCCGATATTAAAAATATCGATAAATCGTCGTATTTTATTATTGACTGCGATAAAAAAAAGGCCATCAAAAGTGTTCACCAGCAGCCTATCACTTTTTTTTTTGTAGATGAATGAAGTGTAATTATTTTTAATTAATAAATTATTTTTTAACCGTCAAAATAATTGTGAAGCTTTGGATCAGTGCGACATTAAGTATAAGCGCGTACCGAAAAAGCTATTTAAATTCGATTAAAGACTTCGAGAAAAATTTAAATGCAGCAAAAAATGAGAAGGCAAAGCTAACTTCGACTGTGCCGAAGTTTTAATACACTTGAAAAACTTTACTCCAGCTGATTTAACCGGTAAAATATATAGAGGATATAGATATCAGATATTAAAAAATTTTAAATCATTGATAATAAGAATTTGATACCATAAAAAATACTTTTCATAGTAAAGCACATTTTTCGACCGATCGGTCCTATGGCAGCTATACGCTATAGTCCTCCGATTTTGATAAAATCTTCCAGAATTGTGTTAACGCATATAAAACTTATATATACCAAGATTGGTGACGCTACGATGGAAAATAAAAAAAGTTTTTCCCACTAGAACTAGTTTTTTGACCGACCGTTTATATGGCAGCTATATGCTATATTCATCCGATTTTGATCAATTTTTCCACAAATATGTATAATTATCTAAAACTAATATATATCAAGATTGGTGACGCTACAATGGAAAATAAAAAGTTTTTCTCACTAAGAACTTATTTTCCGACCGATCGTTCCTATGGCAGCTATAAGATATAGTCATCCGATCCGGCCGGTTCCGACATATTAGTTGCGTGCAGTAAAAAGAAGACTCTGTGCAAAGTTTCAGCTCGATAGCTTTAAAACTAAGAGACTAGTTCGCGTAGAAACAGACGGACAGACGGACAGACAGACGGACGGACGGACGGACGGACAAGGCGGAAATGAACTCGGCTCGTCGTCCTGATCAAGAATATATATAGTTTAGGGGGTCGGAAATGTATATTTCTAAGCGTTACAAACTTCTGGGCAAAATTAATATACACTTTTCAAGTGTATAAAAATTAAAACTAACATACATAACAGGTAAAGGTTTAACATAGCCTGTCAAAGATCAGACTTTTCAAGTACGTAAGCTTATTACCAATAATGTAGATCGATAACATAAAAATGGAACATTTGACAATTGATTTTTATATGAAAAAGCTTGTGAAATTGGATGTGTCTTTCGCCACATATTTAAAGTTATTTAAAATATACCACAAATCCACCCGACCTATTTTTTTAGAGGGAGGTATTGGGGGGGGGTTTAAAGTGCGAAGGAAGGCGGGGCAGGAAACTGGGGTTTCGTGATACCCAAAATATCGAAATCGGACTTTTAAATTTAAAAGTTCTCTTTCTGTACATCATTATCTAAATAAGTTAATAATGATGGTTTCAATTGCTCAACCTTTTCTCCATTTTCCTATTGATCTTCTTTGAATGTCTGCCTTGATTTCGTTACAGACCTCGAACTTTTGATTTTCATAGCTTTCCCCACCTTTCAGTTCAAAAAAAAAAAATGATTTCATCTCTTGGTGCGCTTCCCATTTGCGAAAAGTAAATGCCGCTTTTAAAGTCAAATGAAGGGTCCCCGAAAAGCCATCCAACAACAACAACAACAACAACTACAGCAATAATAACCAAATAACAAAAAAACGCTTTGACTTGTGCCTAAAAGTTGTTGTTGTTGTCTCAACTCCAACTGCAGCAACTTGATGTTCGTTAGTGGAAAGGTCAAGGATTATTATACTTCATCATAACTCTATTAAGCTCCAAGTCCGCAGTAGGCAAGCCGGCAATCTTTGGCTGCTGCCTGGTTGCGCATTTGTTTGTATATTGTTATTATCTTTTTATGCGGCACACACGAAAGATCTGCAGAGGCAGCGGCTCGGCTGCTCCCCACATGAGATTCGTTTGTCCGTCTGCCACTCTCGACTCCACTCTGCTCGACTCTGGCTGGCTCTGGTGATAGTTTTGGTGGGAGTTTTGTTTTTTAGTTTTCTATTACATGAAATTAAGTAAAAGTCCCAATGAAAGCCACCCAAAAAAATACAAAAAAAAAAAAAAACTTTGTCACTTTTGAGAGAAAATTACTTTCATACGCGCAGCGGCGTGCGCTTTTGATTTGATTATTAAAAGTTTCGCGGAGCACTTCCCCAAAATCGAAGGCCCCCGCTACTACTCCATAATCGATGCTTCAAAAAGCCTTCATAAGTAGGCTTTTGATGATGATTGTCTTGGCATTTTGTCTCGTGTCTGTGTCGGGGCAATGATGCAGCACAAAATGCAGACCCAAGCCCAAGTCCAGGTCCAGCTATGATTGCATAGATAATGGAGCGTCGTCTAGCGGCTCGTGACAGCCAAAGCCGCCCATTTGGGATGACTCTGGCGCTGGCGGGCAGGCAATGACGAGTTAATTTCAGCGCCTTCTCATGCATTAATTGAGCGCGCCCCCCGGCGAGGAGAGTCGCCATTGTGGCGACATTAAAGCCCAAAAGGAGTGACCACCACAAGAAATGCCAAAAAAAAAAAAAAAACTCGCCAACGAAAAAGGTCAAATATTCAAACTGGGTGATGTTCATTAGCAACACAAGCGACAAAGCGTGAAGCTCCGGCGGCTACAAAATCTTCAGTTTGCACTTTAAACCTGACTTTCCTGGCATTTCCTCGCTTTGACTTTTTGCACTCGACCCTTTTGTCCATGTTTACATCGAAAACGTGCCTCAAGTGTTCCTGTCACTGCACAAATTGGACATTCATTTGGAAAGAGTGCTACGATTTGTATAGAATTTCCCAGTACTCGTTCGCATATCGGGCAGAACGTCGATTTAAATTTCGTATTTGGCATTATTTTTTTTTTACACAATGATGCAGCGACTTTTGTGGCGCCTCCCAGCTGAATTGAGGCGTGTTGCGATCCGCTTTGGCTAATTGATAGTTGCCAACTCAACTGGGTTGCGGGATTTGTTACGCCCACAGATGGGTAACGCTTAAACAGCGAGGCTGGCTAGCCGACAGACAGTTTTTGCCACCAATTATGCCACTTTGTGCACTGCAATTTGTCAATTAGCTAATGATGAGATGAAGGCTGGATGGTTGAACACCCATTGAACTTCCGCTCTGAATGATGCTGGGATCTCTTTTTCGATTATGTTTCTGAAATTTATTTTTTGGATTGGGTCAGAGAAAGTTGATTTGTCTTAAGGCGGCATAAATTACAAGATCATGGCATAAATAATTTCTGAGATTTAAACGGGTTTACATTGGTCTGGAACCATTTTTTAAATCGATAAAATATCGAACTCCATGTAACCTACTCACACTCAAAATTTCATGTTTATAACCACTTTTGAATCGGTTCGTACCATCCAATCCATTTTTCACATCGAATTTCATTATCATATTTTTAATAATTTATAAGAAATGTCTCGGAACAATTTTTAACCAGGTTCGGAACCGGTCTTGAAGCAGTAAAACATCTCTTTATTCCACACATTAAATTTTAAATTTATATCTAAAATAATAAAAATCTGAATCACTTAAGAACAGATTTAATTTGGTACGGAACCGGTCTAAATCCAGTAAAAGGTCACGGAAATTATAATTCGTAGCTTAAATGATTTTTGAACGGGAACCGGAAGTGTTAACCAAAAAAAAAACCGTTCCAAACCACGTACCGGTATAGAAACCGGAAACGATATTAAAAATTTGTTGAGAACCGAAAACCGTTAACCGTTATAATAGGAACCGGAAAAACCGGGACCAAACCGAAACGCTAATACCGGTACTGTTTCGGTTTCTTATTGTTTATTTTATTGATTTATGATTATTTTAAATATATATTTTAACCGGTAAAATAGCAATATAAAACTCAGAAATAAATATAAATTCCTGGATCAAATTATTTTTTTAAGATATATTTTTTTTAAATGTACAAAAAATGTCTAAAAAGGCGGAACAAGTTTTCTTTAGCAAAATTTAATCCCTCTTATTAATTACACTAGTTTACAAAAATAAAAAAAAAATAAATACCCATTGAAGTTGTTATTTTTTTCTTATGTACTTTGAAATGCTGAACTCAAAAAAAAAAATTCAAAAATTTTTTTATGAATACGTTTTTGAGATAGAATTTTTTTCAGTTTTTTCAGTAGGTACCCTTACATTTTATGACACATCTCGAGATAGAAACTTTAGATGTAGTCAAGCAAGGTATTAATCTAAAGGGTGTGCAATTTTCAATAATCTAGTTGAAGATCATTTTCCAATCGGTTTAGTAGTTAAAATGCTACAAGCAAAAATATTTCGAAAAAATCTAATTTTTTCTCAAAAACGAGGAAAGTTTTTTTTTCCTAAAACCTGTAAAAGGTTGAAACTGATAAAAGTAAATTTGTTTTTTTCTTTTGATCTTACGAATAGCACTTCTACAAAGAAAATAAGGTATTGATAAAGAATATCTATGGATAAATATAGGAGTTGTGGGCAATTAAGTACAAGTACTAACATTCAAATTTCAGTTTTTTATGGTTTTATTAAAATATAATATATTTATTTTTTCTAAGTTTTTGGCCTTGCTCTTGATTTTTTTTTGTGATTAAGATTCTATTGGAACTCGTACATTGACCAAAAGCAAAGTAAAATAATAAAGAAAAAATTTTCACCCTGTGAAAAAAATCCATTCACATCAAAATTTACTGGGATGTACAATGTACTGTGAAACAAGACTACTACTCCATATTTATAACATGAACTCCAATTTTTAAGTTCATGGCTTAAATAATTTCTGAAATATAACACTGAACCACTTTTGAACCGGTTTTAAACCGCTTTTATTATTTAAATCACAAAATGTTAATATTAACACAAAATTTAAGTATTTACATAAAATGTTAATATTTACACTGAATGTTAAAATATTATTAATGTTAACAGGCAGAACCATTTGCACGAACTTAGTTTACGAGTTAGAGGTATAACAACGCTTAAAGGCGAGGCTCGAGTCGAACAGCAATCCACACACTGTGTGTGTTTGTTGTATTTTCGCGATCGTCTGTAAGCAGAAGACTTGGTCACGGACACTACGTGTATTTGGTTTTTGCTGCCATCTTGCTTGTGCGACCTGTCGCCAGAATTGTATGCATTTTGTTTTTATTATTCTTTCCGAAGCGATGGCAATTGCCAGCAAAATAACCGCTGATTTAGAAAAATAACAAAGTCAGCTGCCTGAGTCGATAGAGCCGCTGTTATAGATATATTCTAACGGTAAGATCAATTAGAGCAACGAAGTAAGCTTTATCATCTCGTTTTTATTCCCAACTACCACTCTATACCATTTGCTAAGTACATATCTCATTTTTAATGTCTTAATCTTTGTTCATTTTAGAACTTCTTGGCGGCCAATGCACAATGCTGGTGGAATGGACCACTGACAGCCGCAACACGTGCCCTCAAATATGCTGGTCATGTGGCACCTGGAATGCTGCTGGTAACCGCGGAGCCCTGTGCACTGGAAGTGTTACGAGGAGCATTTGCACGCAGCGTACTCAAACCTCCAGCCACTTATGTCATCAACTCTGTTGGTAAGTAGAACAAAAAAACGAGAAGGCAAAGCTAACTTCGACTGTGCCGAAGTTTTAATACACTTGAAAAACTTTATTCCAACCGATTTAACCGGTAAAATATATATAGAATATAGATATCAGATATTTAAAATTTTTAAATCATTGATAAAAAAATTGATACCATAAAAAAAAACTTTTCTTAGTAAAACACATTTTCCGACCGATCGGTCCTATGGCAGCTATAGTCATCCGATTTTGATAAATTTTTTTCAAAATTATGTGGAAGCATATAAAACTAATATATACCAAGATTGGGGACGCTACGATAAAAAACAAAAAAGTTTTTCTCACTAGAAGTAGTTTTTTGACCGGCCGTTTATATGGCAGCTATATGCTATAGTCATCCGATTTTGATAAATTTTTCCAGAATTGCGTGGAAACATATAAAACAAATATATACTACGATTGGAGACGCTACGATGGAAATCAAAAAAGTTTTTCTCACAAAGACTTATTTTTCGACCGATCGTTCCTATGGCAGCTATATGCTATAGTGATCCGATTTTGATACATTTTTCCAGAATTATGTGGAAGCATATAAAACTAACATATACCAAGATTAGTGACGCTACGATGGAAAATAAAAAAGTTTTTCTAACTAGAACTAGTTCTTAGACCGATCGTTCCTATGGCAGCTATATGATATAGTCATCCGATCCGGCCGGTTCCGACATATTAGTTGCGTGCAGTAAAAAGAAGACTTTGTGCAAAATTTCAGCTCGATAGCTTTAAAACTGAGAGACTAGTTCGCGTAGAAACAGACGGACAGACGGACAGACAGACGGACGGACGGACAAGCGGAAATGAACTCGGCTCGTCGTCCTGATCAAGAATATATATAGTTTATGGGGTCGGAAATGAATATTTCTATGCGTTACAAACTTCAATTAATATAGAGTTATTCAAACGGTGGTGGTGACCCAACGTCAAATGTGGTCGTGTACGGGAGGAGCATCCAGCGTTCAAACCAGCACTTATTCATCAACTCTTTTGAATTAAGTAATCCTAGAAGTTAGTTTCGTTTAAAATTGGCCACAGATAATTCAGAGTTTTTTGTTAGTATTTAAGTAGAAAATTTAAAAAAGGGCCCAGTCTTTGCAAAAATGTTTGCCCAGCCAGCGGATTGTGAGGCTTGCTTATGTGAGCCTGATTCTGATCCCGAGCGTCAGCGAAATCTCGCTCAGCGTTGCTCACTGTATTGGGCCCGACGACTTGCCTTACTGCCCGAGGAGGTTAATCAAATGTCATATGAAGAGCTACGGCATCGACTTCAAGCCGTAATTGAGGCAGAGAATACCGAAGAGAAACGGCGTATGGAATTTAAGCGTTGGCAGGATCTTCACCAGCTACGTTGGCTCATGTACGAAGAGCAACGCAAATACAATGAACGTTGCGGCATTGTGGCTGGAGGTGATTCCATTTGGCGTATTTTATCGGTGGCCCAGGAGGAACTGGAGGATAAATTGAAATTGAATCATTTGAGGGGAAGTTGCCAACGATTTCCATCGCCCATGAGCGTCATGGAGAATGATCGTGAGTTGGGTGGTAGGAGCATTGCGCTAAAACCTCTGCAATCTGTATTGAGTGGTTGTGGTTGGTGTGAAGAGTTCAATGATGAATGGAAAAAGGCAAAGCGTGCATTTGAAGCAGTGGAACTGCAGGCGCCCCATGATGTTAGGAAAGAGAAGAGTAGTTCTTCATCGGAGGAAGAGCAGGAGTTCAAGACCTGTGATAATTCACACAACTGTCTCAATAAGTTTGTCTCCATATCCAAAGATTTTACACCTCAAGGTGTGCATATCTCAGCCAATGCTTTGCTGAATCTCTCGCAGGAGCTGCCACCCTTAAGGCATAGCCCTAAAGGAGTGGAGAAGGCCTCGTCAAACCAATGAAGCGAGTGCTTTGATAAAACCCCAACGCATCTTTGATGAGCCGGGCTATGTGGATCCTTTGCTGATGTATGTAAAGGAGAAATTTAATATTGATGCATTGCCGGATGAGGAGCACGAAACACTCGCCTACTGTCCTTTGTGCAATAAGAATCATTTAAGATTGCCCAAACATTTCTAAAATCAAAAGTGAATAAAGCAAAGGCCCAGCTAATCCTACCTCCTCTCTCTCTTCTGCATCCGTAGACTGCTGGGCCCGGCACTTCATCAAATATTGATGCCTGTTGCCTCGTTAGCTGTCAATTAAGTGGACACCTGCACAGCTAATGCGCTTCCCATTTCCCAGCTTTGCTTTCCGTCTGTCTGTACTTTTTCACACTTCCCAATTCATTGGCTGGCTCTGCACCATGGACAAAAACCAACCAAAAATCGATGCCAGCTCATGAATTGATAAATGGCCGGCCAGAGATCGCCGCCGTTGTCCGGCCTTTGGCGAACTCGTTTGAAAATTAATAAGTTTCGATTTGGCTGCAGCTCGTTGCAGCCACAAGGGGGGGCGCCCATTTGGCTTTTGTCGGTTTATCTTTCTTTTGTGGCATTCAATTGAGGAAATCTGTTGCACAAACAAAGCGGCGCACACAGTTGCAACTTACACACTTGCCGCATGTGGCAGGCTGCATTATGCAGAATCTACATGTTGCTAATTAACATCTGCAATGGCGTAGAACCCATTAGTTGTTAATTACCATAAACATGACAATTCCATTTGTAAACAACAACAATGCACCAAACACTCGAAAAGCCAAATACCCTGGCAGATGAACTTGTTAGAAATATTCCATGAATCTTTTATCAGCTGGGAATATTGGAATGGGGAATTAGATTAAGATTGAAGTGAAATTCTTTCCGTTTCTTAGGGTAGTTGGAAATTTAAGGTCCATACGCAACCAGAAGGCGGCTGGAGAATGAGAAAGCAGATGCTTTAAGTCTAGCTTTGTTACATGACCCTAAGATTCTGGGTCCTGTAGGTCTTTCTTTTTCGATTCTTTTTTAAAGAAATTAGTTAAATGGTTAATTTACTAGACTTTTGCCAAATGGGCCGATAATTAGGCCTTCCCATCTTAGCCAGTTTATCAGCCTTTCCAATATCTCTCATTGGTTAACTCTATTTCATTGTAAAGGCTCTAAGTGTAAGCTGTCACTGTGATTGTCTATTAATGGAAAGAGTATCAATAATTTTCATTCCATGAAGTCTAGTCTAATTTTCAATTGGGTTGGCTAGATGTTCATGTAGTTTTTTCAATTGACATACCACATGTAGGTCGGCTATTGGAGGCTGATGACAAAATGATCATAACAATGGCCAAGTTCAGCAGAAGAACTTAATCCCACCTAGACATTTGGGTAACGCATACTTTGAAGGAAATTAACCTTACTGAGCGTATCAATATCCGCGTTCAGCAGAAGAACTTGCCCCCTGATCAATGATATAAATATTTCTTGGTAATTTACATAGTCTACTTTCCCACTCGTATTTAATTTGATATTTTCACGAAGCTTTTCAAAATGTCAATTTGACAAGACCTCCTAAAAGTATGCTTAATAATAAGATTAGTTTTATTAAGCTGATCAGTGATCAAGCGTCTCTGCTGAACGTGCCCATTTTCTGCAATTCATTGCTCAAACGAAACTAAAACGATCCGTTTTTGTAACTATTTATAACGAGCGATACAAAATTGGGTTGTTCTATCAAGAAGCAAGTACTTTGAACCAGCTCAGACCATATTAAAGGCCGATAGTCACAAGAGTTATGCTGACTGTTTGGTGGAATTTTAAAGGTGTCGTTCACTGTAAACTGCCTTTCCGTGGTAGCGGAATGAATTCGAATGTGTAATGTCGTCAGCTATTCGTATTGGACAAAAAATTTGAAGAGAAGCATCCCGAATTAGCCCAATCACTCGTGCATCCATCGTATAGCCCCTACCTTCCACCTTCAAATTTTCATGTGTTTCGATCTGTTCAAAAAATGTTGATGCTGATGAGATTGTCAAAAAACTCCTGGTCCCGTTTCTTGCCTTTAAGAACGAAAAGTTCTATGAGCATGGACAAAGTTGGGCAAAGGTGGTCGACCAAAACGGCCAATACATTACCGATGAATGTCACCTTTGAATTGCATGAAAATACTACATTAGTTTCATGCCAACACAAAAGATAACGTAATGACTTTCCGAAAAAAAATCATGCGCAGTCTGAAAGAATGACTGATGCTGAGTTCCTTGGAGTATACACTGCCACCCACTCTGTTCTCGAGTGGAAATTTGTATAGTTTTCTGCGGTCCGGCGGACCCTAATTCCACTTATCTCTAGAAGGGAAGGGAGTAGAACGGTGTTCTGTTGGGATACAGTAGTCAGTGACTTTAGGAAGAAGGGTGTTCCTCTGAAGGATGCTAGAGTGACCGAAGTTGGTTGTGCGTCATTGTTTCGATTCTCTCTAGCGAAGAGCAGATAGGGTAGCTTCTCTATATCCCATCGGCTCAATTGGAGATATGATTAGACTGGGAGTGGTGCTGAGTGCACCAGTAATGCACATTTTAGACATGACTTTTATATAAAAGAAGATATCAACAAAATTTTCACTCGGTCAAATAAAGCGCTGTGAAAAGTAAAGTGAATTTTTTTCGTATATTCAAAAGACCTAAATACCCACTCAAAATAGAGATACATAATACATGGGAATGGTTAAGTGTGAAAAAAGGCCCACAGGTTTAATTAAATAAGAAACAGGTCTACAAATAATAATTATATGAGCATTCAAATTAAGGGGTTATTGTTTGGACGTTAATGCACAATGCGCAGTGTATTCAAGTGGCACAAGCGACATCAAGCAAACTCTTGTTACGCACGTAACCCAAAGCGAAAAGCTGCCCACCACCTGCCCAAACGACCAATGGGCGCTGCAGCATAACGTGCGACATTATGAAACCGGGAAAAAAACACAAAACGTGAACTAAAACCTCAAAGCTATAAGAAGAAAACAATTATCTAATAACCGAAACAAGTATTCAAGCTCTGGTTCTTAACTATTAATGCACCCTTTTTTCTGAGTAAGAAGTATAAATGAGGAGTGAAAGAGAATCAAAAATAGCACATATTAAATGCTACACTACAACAACAAAGTTATCTCTGTTCAATACAAAGTGTTAAAGTATTTAATTAGAAAGTTACAAAATGGTTATGTTAAATATACACTCAGAAAAAACGAAGATGTGCGTTCAGCAATTGTGTCGAGTCCACAAAATTCACAGAAAAAATATGAATCAAGCTTGAAAAGAAATTAAAGAAAAAACTAAATTAAGCCGATTAGTCTGCCTATGCTAGATTCTAGGCTGATGTTTTTCAATCAAGACACAAATAATAGGAATAGAATTTGTAATAACTCTCAGCTATTCTAGTGAAACAATTCTGTCGACTTCACAGCAGCCGCCACAGATGTTTCTCATGCTTAAAAATTGTGGCAATTAATTGCTGCTAGAAATTGAATGTGTCATCCCCGGCATTAACAATGTAAACTTGCAACTAGTTGTAAAAATAATTCAAATACCTCCCAAAGATGTACAAATATTCTGCAACTAACCCACATGACTGGCGGACTGGACGTCGTGTAGTACTTGATATTTGTATGGCAGAGCATGACTTTACTTATTCCCCTAACCCATTGTTGTGGCAGCATCAACAGCATCATGTGGCACCTATGGATGGATGGATGCAGTTAGCTAAACAATAACAGATAACACACATTGCATGCAAAACAATCAATCAACGGCAATTTCTCGCTCAATTAGACAACAAACATGCCAAACGAAATAAAAGAAGTAAATACAACGAAGAAACCGAAAAGCAAATTAAATTCAGTTTCGTGTTGGGTGATGGATGAGGGAGGAGGGAGGAGCTAGCTAGCTAGCTAGCCTAGCGTCAGCAAATTGCCGTTTGTTGTTCGCCAATTTGACAGTGGAATATCAAAAGACAAAATAGACAAATAGCCAAATGGCCAAATGCCTGTTTCTTGTTTTGTGGCAAATGCAAAATAGCTGGAAAGTGAGAAAATTATGCATCCATGTGGTGTGCGGTGGGTGACAAGGGGAGAGGGGATAAATAATCTCTTCCTCCCCGCTTAGCTGTCGGTGAATAAAAAGTGAAGAGCTGCAAATCAATTTCATCACGATTTCTCGTTGATGTGGCGGCTGCTGCTGCTTGTAGCTTGCAGCTTGCTGAAAGTGAAATGTGACCATGGCAGTGGCTATATGTTGTCTGTCGGATAATTGTAACTTAATATTTTAGCCATTAACAAATCACAAATCGCTAGAAATCAGCAACATTGACATTTAAACAATCCCAGTTTCATCAAATCGCTTTCAACTCCGATGCCCATTTAATTTCACATTTCACCGTTATGTGTGTGTGTGTGTGTGTGTGGTGCTTGCTGATTGCTGCTCTACCTACACATCCCACAATAAGCCCAATTTGATGATGGCAGGGCCAAGTGTCTTGGAAGGTTAACAAACCCATTGGTTAGGGTAGGGGGGCTTTAGAAGAATTCGCCAAAGCGTAACCGAAACCCAAGTTCGCCAAATGATTCAGCGTCGTCATCGTTCGTCATTGCACCATGGGAAAAATATTCGATGTTTTTCTTAGAGTGAACTCTAAGTCAAACTGGAGGTGGTTTTTTTCGGGCTTACAAAGCCCGGACCAAATTCGATTTTAGACACTAGCCCAGTCCTTTGAGTCCTGGCAAAAAGCAAGGCCCGACCCAACTTTACTCCAAACCAGATGGGTAAACTACCCAGTGGGTAGTAGCCACTAGAGGTGCGCCCGTGAGCGATTTTTTTTTCACGTAAAGCACGATTCACGAAATAGAAATGAGGCACAATTCACGCACACAATTTTTTAAGCGTTTTGCTACACGCACGATTCATGCACGATTAAAGGAGAGATCACAAATGTTCACGCACGATTATCCACACCCGAGTTTTTTGTGTGGAGAGACCTTAATTCTATCATGGGTGTCATTGCCTCACTTCGCCTTTTGTATAAAGCAGCAGCGAGCAGCGGATTCACGAAATCATAAGCAAATCAGTTTTAGGAATAATACGCTGGTTGCTATTTAGGTTTCTGGCCTGGGTCACTTCTAGCCATTTTAGGACCAATTGTCCTTTTCCCAAAAAAAGTTTGGACTTTTATCGATAAAAGCTCCATACAACTCTTTCATGTGTGACCACGTTTGATATCGATTAACGATTAATCAAAAACTTACCTCGGCAGAAAAATGGAATTAACTCGTGAAAATTTTCGTGCTATCATTTTTCATGAAGGTCGTCCAAAAACAGTCGTTTTGCCAGAAAACATTGATGCCGTGCGTGAACTGATAATGCTAGATCGTCATGTGAAATACCGTGAGATAGAGGCATCCTTGGGCATTTCTTCCACCAACATACATTCGATATTGCATGAACACCTGGACGTAAAAAAGGTTTGTTCTCGTTGGATCCCGCACAATTTGACAATCGCTCAAAAAAAGGCTCGTGTGGATTGGTGCTAAGAAATTTTTAAAAAAATATAATCGCGGTGCTTCGAAAGACGTTTATAAGATCGTCACAGGTGACGAATCATGGTTCTATGAAGTTTCCTTCATAAAGTTCTTCATGAAGTTTTAATTTGTGGGAAAGAGGTGAAGAGGGGCAGCCGAAACTGGAAAAGCATGAACCTACCGTGGCGTGAAGCTTTTCGATAATTCTCCTTTGCTTTGTTCCGATTGAACTGATGCACGGTTGATTTGTGGGAGTTTGCTTATCGATAACTCGAGTTTTCAGGCGAATTGAAGTCGAACTTCATGAAGCAAACTTCTTCATGTAAATGCGCATGAAGTTTTGAAGATGCATCAAAACGAAATCGAAGAGAGCTTCATGAAGCAAACTTCATCGTGTAAACACGGACTTAGTCGGGATTTACACGATGAAGCAAACTTCATGAAGTTTTTTTAGTAGGCGTGAAATTTAGGGAAATTCTTTCAGACCAATTAAACGAATAGTTAAGAAATATCTTGAAAACTCTCGCCTACTAAGAAAACTTAATGAAGTTTGCTTCATCGTGTAAATCTCGACTTATATTCACGAGGTTTATTTTTAACACGCACGAATCACGCACGGATCACGAATGCACACGCACGAAAAGCTGTGTTTTCTCACGATCACATCGGGGAACGTCGTGAAACAAATTAAATTCGCCGTCACGCGCGCACCTCTAGACGTCACTCTTAATTTTAAAGTTCTTCGAAAATTGAAATGCACATGTTAGAGGTTTGGGACTTATTGGTTGATCGCCAACAGTTCCAGAAACGAGCGATAGACGGTTGTACCCGTTTTGAATTTTGTTCAACTCTTTTTGAGCCGAATAACCCATAGTACATTGGGGAGTTGTCTCGGCAAGTTCATCATCATCATCAACATCATGGTCGCTTGAGCACCAACCCCTTGCAGCGACTTTACCACCAAAAAGAGCGTTACCAAAGCGATTATTGTAATTTTATTGTTCTTGTCTTCCCCACACTGATTGCTGCTGCTGCTCCTCCTCCTCCTCCTCTCCCTCCCTTAATGAGGTCAACCCGTTTTTTCGAACTTTTGGTTACGCTTCGCAGATTTCCCATTCGTCGGGAAAGTGTTCTTTGGCCTGGCATTTTCTCTCTCTATGCACATTACAGCAATTTTCCATTCATTGTCAAAGAAAAAAAGTCTGCTCCCAAGACTTCCCACTAAAATAAATTGTATTTGATTGTCGTGTCGCCACGCACCAAAAATGGTAGCACAATTCGCCACGATTCCCCTGGACTATGACAGACACTATCATCATCTGCACTCCTGCTCGGATTGCGCGGAGTTGCACAACCAAAGCAAAAAGGTTTTCCAGGTCGCCATTGGCCCAACAAACTCATTGACCTTTAACCACAAGACGACGGCAAAAAGTGTCGCCAAAATTTTTTGTTGTGTCGTGTTGCTCCTTATTTGCCTGCCCCGGGGCAGGGTTTGTTTTTGTTTTTTTTTTTTTGTGGTTGGTGTTGCAACCACGTAAATGTCAATTTGCATTTTGTTTTGCCTCCGTCGCGTCGTGAGGCGTTGCATAAACAGCAGCAGCAGCAAACCTCCTTGGACGCCTTGTTTTCAATTTGTTACTGAACTGAAATATTTTTATTAACAGACGGAAACAATTAGCGTCGCCTCGCAAACGCAAGAAAAAAATAACGCCGGCCAAAAAGTCGTATCTCTGCGTGGCCTTTTCCTCAAGCCTCCTGAACCAAAAAAAAAAAAAAAAAAATGCACAAAAAAATGGGAAATTGAAAACGCGCAAAAAACGTTTCAGACACAAAATCGTGATTGCCTTCGTTTGGCCGCTAGACATTTTTTCGTAACTCTCAACTTTGGCTGGCAACTGCTCTACATGTTCCACAGAGTGGGAGCAGGGGCAGGGGCAGGGAGGGATGCAGCAGTGCTATGTGGGAGGCTTCTTATGTAAATTCATTGTATGCCACGGAAAAGGGGGAACGGATGAGGACAGAAAATGGGACACTCATTTTGCTAAAAGGTAGCCGACATATTGCGGCAGAATTTTTCATTTGATGCCATGTGAGAAAACCCGCAAACATAATTTGGTAATCAAAACGGGATCATTGAACCAAAGCTTTTATATTTGAGTCAGTATTCCCAGTGAACTCATAAAAGAAATTTAAATTAATTGAATAATTTGAGTTTCTGTCGCTCTAAAGCAATTTGTTTTGCAGTTTCATGTTGATTAAAGAAAAAAACGTCATCTTAAAACAGTTCCAAAACGAGCTTCAAGAATTTTACAATCTTGACATTCTAATCTCAAATTAGGAACATCAAAAGAATGCGTGTAATCGGATCCTTTAACTCGCCACTAATTATTGTCTTCTTTCTTATGAAGTAGTGGTAGATTTCTGGAATAGAATTTTCCCTTCTATTTTTTTAAATGTTCTTGATTGAAAGATCACTTCACTCATATTTGTTATAAAAAAACAAATAAAATAGTTCTAAATTCTTTTCTTCTTTTAGTAAGAATTAAAATATTTTTTTTGGCTCTTGTGGTTAAGTGTTCTCTTTTGCTAGGTGGGCACACAAAAAATGTTCCCGGGGACTCTTTTAATATTGCATCAAATTCTTCAATCCACTGACAGTAATACTTTACTTTTGAAAAAAGTCCATAAACATTTTCGATTGGTGTCTGAAAAAAAAAAAAACGTGTGATCGCAAGTCTTAAGTATTTACGTGAAGAAATTATTTGGCCGTCGAACATAATTATTATACTCTGTACCGAAGGTACACAGAGTATATTGGGTTTGTGCAAATGTATGTAACAGCCAGAAGATTATACCAAATAATTTTGTAATTTTTTTAATCAAAGATATACCATTTTGAATACATGTGTTAGAATTTGCATAATGTCTGACTTAATTTTGATGACTAAAAGTATGCTATGCCTAAAACAGTACATTGCCTAGTAATTTTTATTAAATCATAATAAAAGCTCTTAACGACACTCATAGTATACTTTTGTGGGCTAGGGAACATTTAGTCAGTTAGAATACTTGTATTCAAAATGGTATATCTTTGTTTACAAAAATCGCAGCATGGTTTGGGATGATTTATTTTAAAGCTAAAGAATATATTTTTCCGATAATGTGCAAGGGGGTAAAAATATACGTAAAGGTTGCCCACAAAACATGCCTTAAAATCCTATAAAATGTACTTTAACCAACAATTGGCTCAAATTGCCAAAAATCCTATCATAATAGATCATTTTAGTAAATTGATTTGTGTTAAGCACAGAAAATCATCTCGAATCACTAACACTCTTTCTATAAACTGGACCATGTTGCCTAGTGTAATTTACAGAATTTTATTGATCAGTCTTCCCTCGCCCGCACCCAAAACATTGAGTGATTGTAAAGTATGGAAAAGGACACATTCCCTACATTGGTCGAAAAAGGACCATCATTATGGCTCTTATTCTTCTTTGAGACCTTATTCCTTCGAGGGACCCAGGGCATCAAATTATGGTTACCAGTTTTAAAAGAACTTTGAATTTTTGTCTAGAAATTCTCGCAGGGCACTGTCTTATAGGCAGGCATTCCGAGAGGCTTGTTATCAACAGAAAGCTGTTGCTCAGTTGATAAAGAAAATAGCGTTCAGCAACTCCTCTGTCACTGTCGAGCGCTCAGTAGGATACGTTACGCAATCTTAGGTCAGCCTTTTCTACTTGACATTCCAGCTATTTCTGAAAGTTTGTGCTCCTATCTAATATATTCAAAAGCGACGACTCTCCCCTTTCTGTCTAAAATTAAAATTAAGGGTTATATGTTATCATAACTGGCCTATTTTTTGGCTAAGTGAAGAAGCTGCACCGCTTCTACCGATCGCATTCTAAACTAACCTATGGTTTGCTGATCAAATTTATGTTACTCAAGAGGATCCACCAAACATATATTCTGACTATCGAGAGACCCTTTGACTTTCCGTACCGCTTACTCTTTGTGTGAAGTTTTTACATTTTTATTTGTCGCATTACGCACTTTTCTGATTTAGCAAGCAACTCTTGACCAAGTGGATGGGGGATTATGGATAATATCTAGACGTTTTTACGCTCGATTTAATTCGATTTGTAGTTGTGTATCCAACCAGAAACCACACTCTTAGGCTGATTGACTGATTGGCCTTCTTATAAATTAAGTTAAGACTCTTGGTCCATTCCCCGGCTCTCCTTCTTTTCGACTTAATCTGCATATTTGTTGTTGTTATTTTGTTGTTGGCTGAAAAACCGAAACTGGCAAATGATAATAAATATGAAAAAGACGTGAAAACGATTGCTGCGATTTTCCCACCAACGCTTAGATGGTGTCTCAAAGGCAACCTGCCGTGCTCCTCCTCCTCCTACTCCAACTAATCCGCCGTCCTCCCCCTCTGGGCTCCGCCTCCGACTGCAGCTTCATCCGTCTTAAGTAGAGTGAAAGTGTTGCGTTTTGGTTTCAAATTGTGGACGTTGCCATTGTCGCTGTTGTTGTTGATGTTGGCTGCGCTTTGGTTTATGTTATTGTTGTTATTGTTGTTGTTGTTGCCGATGCTGTTTCAGTTGTTGCCGGCGGACACATATCCTTGTGTTCAATCAAACCAAAGCGACGTCAACGCGACTCTGGCTCCAGCTTGGCCTGGCGTTGGAGTCAAGTGTTTTGTAGCTTGAAGGTTGTTTCGTCCACCTCCCACTGAAACCACCACCCCCCCCCCCCCCCTACCACCCCCCACCCACTGTGGAACATGCGGCAAACATTTTTAGCGCTTGTAGTTTGCCATGCATTTTTATGCAAATGAAAAATGTTTCTTGTGATTTCCATTTTTTTTTTTTTTACCAACCGATCCGCCACTACGACCATTACTGTGATGCAATTGCCGCGAGTAACAATAATCTTGATGTATGATTTTTCTGCTTTTTCTCTTTTATTATTAGAAAAAGAAAAACGTTAACATAAAGAGGAAATCTTGTGCGCCTATCGTGTTGTTGGCACATTTTCGCGTTGTTTTGTTTGATCTCATAACCGCCAGCGATGCCACAGCCAAAAAAACAACAACAGCCACAATGGACGACGACCATCATAAACTTTTAACGCTGTCCATTTCGAAATAATCAATAATTTTTAGCTATCAGAGGCAATTTATTATTATTTTTTTGCTTGGCTTGGCAAAACTTTTCTCACTGCCTTGGGGGCTTCAATGAAAGAGAGGAGCAAATAAATTAACACTTCCTTAAACGATAAACACAATATTGCCAAAATGGAAAGAAATGCAATTGGAAATCAAAATAAAATGCCACATTACATTGCCAATTGATACTGTGCGGCGGGGCCAATGACAAATGTTTCCTTTTTTTTTTTGTTCGTTTTTTGTGGGGGGCGTCACGAGTTTGCTTTTCGTTTCGTTTATTAATTTTAATTGCATGGGTTGGCAAACGCCTGGCAGGCTTTTTTTTATTTTTGAGCATTTTAAATTGAATGCACAAAATGCAGTGCACGGTAATGCGAGGAGCTTAAGGCGGAGTGAAATGTTAACCTTGATCTTGAAGATGGGGTGAGTTGGACTTAAATGTCAGTGATTTCGATATTGAATTCTTTGAAATGTTTTATCATTTAATTAACTTCAGAATCTTAATATGGATAGCAAACCTGAACTTAGACTTTTCTAAAAAATCAAAATCATATTCAAAATTTCAGACTAACTACGAATGGAATAAATAGAATTGTAGGATCATCGTTTCCAAAGTTTATTGAATGATTTACAAAAGCAAAAAGTTAAACAAGATTTTTTTTATTGACTAAAAAGCTTAAAGATTGCTGAGGTTCCGATTTTGTGAATATTACTTTCAGAAGATGACGGGGAAGAAAGAGTAAATTCGCTATGTTGACGCTCACTTAAGTGTTTAAAATCTTAAAATGATTAATCACATCATTAGAGCCTTCAATGGCATTGATAGAGAACCGTCTAGATCATTATCAATTCATTTCACAGTTGAACGGGTTTTTTCTACCTTAAATTTATTTTGTCTAATCAAAGAAATATATATTATAGACAAACAATTACTTGCTTGTTTACTTACCTATACATTTAAATTTAAAATAAAATCTTAAGTTGAAGTAAACAAAATTATAGAAATTTTGAATATTTTTCATATATTTCGCAATGTATTTCTGCTTAGACAGGTTTGCGTTCTTATTAAGACTTATTGAAATAATCTGTACACAATTTGGATAATATTTTAGTTTAAGATACATACTTATACTTTGATAGGGCTGGTGACCTTTAGATTATTTTAGTAAACTCTTCTTTTTGGCAGGCTCCAAGTTGAATGTTTTTTTTTAAACACACAAAATACATTAGACCTTGAGTTTACATATTTACCAAATAACCAAAAATTCTAACGTAATCACGTCATCACACGAAAATCATCTGCAAAATTTCGTTTCAATATCAATTTTCTAAGCGTTTTCTCAAATTGAAATTAACACCAATATCATATTTTTGGTATTATTTTAATCAGGGATGCAAACCGCTCGGATATAAGAAGTGGTTCGGTTCTGTGGTTCACAGCGATTTTAACCATTAATTCGGTTCATAATATGATTCTTGTAGCCATCCGAAACGCGGTTTTGGTTCGGTTCAGTGGTTCACGGTTAATATATAATTCGAAAAAGGGATCAGGCGTGAGATACTGTTTTCAAATTTCTGAACTTTCGAAAATAAAACTAAGAACATTCTGTATTAATTTTTGAAATGGATTTCTTAGAAAGCATTAAAATAACATCAATTCTCTAAAGAAATGCAGTTTCGGTTCAGCATTTTTGGAAGAACACCGGTTCGGTTCTTGGTTCAGTTTACGGTTTGGTTTGGAACGATTCAGAACCGGTTTGCAACCCTGATTTTAATACAAGAAAGTATCAAATTAATATTTAGGGCCGTTTTTATATCTTGCTAATAACATGACAGACAACTTAAATATGCCAACAAATTTCGTTGTCATCTTTAGCTTGTCACTGGGTACTAACTTATTGTGCAGATTATCCTGCTTTTAAGTTTTTGACACAAAGTTGACTTTTAAAGAAAAAACATTTTATTTGTAGGAAAAAAAAAAATTATCTAAAGCCAAATATTTGATCCATTCCGCCATTACCGACCAAATAATCTGACGAATGAAGACAGCTCTTAAGCTAGTATCAAATTGATACCTAAAAATAATAAAATAAAATAATACAAAAAAGTTTTATCCTGCTGCAAATTAGTATCAATTTGATATCCTGGAAAATTTCTTTTCTTTCTTTTTCTTTCGATAAAATTGTCTTAATACTTGGAGTATTAATAAAATTTTGATACTCGATTGTTTCAATTGATGATAACTTTTTTTTAGGTGTGAGTGTATGCTTTATTTGGGTTTAAATTGTTCTTTTTAAAAGGAGGAATCTTGTTTGGTCTTCTTTTTACATTTCGGCCTTGCTTCCTTCTTGTACGCAGTAGTTTTCTAGCTAAGCGGTTTGGGTGTGCAGCCAGACTATCTCCATATAATCTCTGGGCCTGCCTATTAATCAAATTTCCCACCTAAACAACTTGGAGGTTTTACTCGAATATTTTTTGTACTCATAAACCAATAAACCGCAGTAAAACAACGATTTCCTTTCCTTCTCAAATACTCCTGCACCATTAAATAAGAAGGCGGACTAACGGCAATAAATTATTAAACATATATAGCCAATTTGTTGGGTCACATGACAATGCGACAAAAAGAATAAAGTGTTCGTTGTGTGAAATTACTTCGAACAAACAAGTTAACATAAATCATAAATCTCTTGCAACGTATTGTCCAAATTTGGCGTCTTGCCTGCCACTACAGAACAAAATCGTTTGGGAGCAGTAAATATTAGTGTAATTCAGTGCAGCCCATCATATTTCTTAAAATTGCTTGTATTGATTGTACCGCCATTCGTCGTTAATACTAGGCAACTATTTTCGTGCATCACAATTGATGTAAATAATTTTGAAAAAATTTTCTGTTGTCAAACTTTTTTAAAAAAAATTTTAATAATAAGTTTTTTGGTCTCTGTCGGTCTTTTCACATATTTTGCTACACTGTTTTAGAAATGTAAAATATAAAATAAACAATGGATTAATGTATGCTAGGTTTACACAAATGTTTTCCCATGAAAATTATAAGAATTTGACTCAAAATGAGGCTATGTAAGCCCAGCCTTACCGTTTTCAAGTTATTAGGCTTGAAATTTAAAAAAGTTCTTCCCATTACTTTTACTTAAAAAACTCACAAAAATTCGAGAAAAAAATTAAAGCAGGGATGCAAAACGGTTCTAAACTGAACTGAACCGAACCAAACCGTACCGAACTTGTAATTCTCAAGTTGTTATTTAGCTCATTGATGATATAAATAGGGCACTTGATATTGAGTGACAAAGGCGCGGCAGCAAGAAGGAGTATAATGAGAGATAATTTGCTGTCTTGCGATTAAGCCGTTAAACACACCCTTTTGTGTATGTCGCCTAAATTATCGCAACAAAATTTCATAAAAATAATTGTACGATATTGTCAAATTATAATTATTAAAGGCTAGTATCAAAATGATACAAAAAAGTATCAAATTGATACTTAAAAAATTAATACAAAGAAATGTCATTCTGATACAAATAAGTATCATTTTGATAACATCGAAAATATTATTTTGATACTATCGAATTATCAACTTGATACTTTGAGTATTAAGTATAATTCGATACTCAATAGTTTCAAATTGATGACTAAATTGTGTCATTTTGATGATTACTTTTTTTGGTTATACTTTTATGTTCTCTATTTTACGTTTTTAGAGAGATTGTTATGCGTTCTTCTCGTTCAGACAATATAACGACACTTCCTTTTGCAAGGCCTTAGCTGGTTATCAAATTGATAAGCACCGTTTTCGAAATACTACATATTGAATTTTTTCTTAAACTTGTAGACGCCGACTTTAAATATGTCTTTTTACAATAAGTTTACAATATTATTGATAAGATCAGCTCACCAGGGCTCACCATATAATACATTAATATGTACGGTACTTGATTTGTAACTATATAATTAATATATATTAAGATTGGGAATCGAAGTTATTTAAATGCATTTTAAGAAATAGATTTCAAAAATAAATATTGAAATTTTCATTTTAGAATGTTCAAAAATTCGGAATAGTCATCAGGTGTGATACTATATTAACCTTGAACCACTGAACCGCGATTCGGATTGCTACAAAAACCATAATTTGAACCAAACCGGTGGTTTTAAAATTCAGTGAACCACAGAACCGAACCACTTCTTATTTTCGAACGGTTTGTGCATCCCTGATTTAAAGAGAATAATTCGGTTCTCCGATTGCATTATTACATTAATTAATCGTCAATCATAATTAAACGGCCAAAATATTAATGATTGAGTATTCCATATAAAACCCGGCAACAGTTCTCTGTTAAGCTGCCGTTGAAAAAGGCTCTGACATATATTCTGCGTGCCAAGCTAGCTTTTACAAGAAATAATGGATTAATTAGTTAATGTACTCATGTTACATTACCTACTTAACTAATCATTCCTATAGTTCATTACTTTAAACCACCCCGTGGATCTTTTGCAGAAAGTCTGACGGATGACGATCAAGTAAATGTAGAATGTGGTTGAATGTTTTATGTTTGCAACGCTTAGAAAGCGCTCACTTACAACCAGAGACCGATTGCAACATTTTATACTTGCTTACAACTTTTATTACTCATACGCAATCAAAGCACTGTCATAAAAATGCTGCAAAGCATAGTTGTACTTTTACTATTATGTCAATTCCATTAAGAATCCTTTACTCAATGCAAGATTTTTGTGCAAATTAAGTTAAGTTCACACAGGCTCATTTGCTCAAATTTTGTAGAAAATTTTCTAAAAAACAATCACCTAAGAATTTGATGGATTTATAACTAAAGCGATGGATCCAACCGTAAATAATCTGCCCAAAAAATTTTGATAAATTCCCTAGTTGGGTCTAATTTGATTAATTTTCATCAAAATTTGGGCAAATTATTTGCATGTGTGAACTTAGCTTTAGAGTAATAAAGGTTGTTTCTTTCACGGAACATGTTGCAATATAGGAGCAATTTGTTATTGACGTGTCCTTTCAAAACATTTCAGTTTATTTTGCCTTGGCCCTGCCCTTAAAAATGCCATCATCTCCATATGTTTGTCCAGAGAGAACCCACAAAGCACCAATATGTTTGCCATCTCTCATATTTATTTATCTAGCCCCAAAATTTGGCTACTGCACTTGCAAATTTATGAGCAGGGCGTCGCTGGCAAATGACCAAATAAAATAGCTAAAAACCAAATGTGCCAGCTGATAAGCAAAGACAAATAAATCGCAGACATGATGCGGACCCAGGCTAAGGCTTAGGCTGAGGCTGGGGCTGGGGCTGCAACTGCTCATGTTTGCCAAAGGGGCCTGGGGGCGGACGCCCAACTGGCCGACTATAAATGTTCATGGCTTCCAGTTGTGAATCGCGAATTGAGATTGAATGCAATTTCAAGTGACGCCACCAAATGAATGCGAAAAGATTAATCGACAAACAAATTTGCAATGTGAAAGTGCGACAGAGAGAGAGAGAGAGAGGAGAGGAAAGGCCCGGAGATTGTATATGTATTGTAATTGCTGAATGCGGCGAATATTGGAGACTGTTTCCAGTCGCCCATCAAATGCCGCTAATTGTCCTTGACGACGGAGCATCCCACTTGGCATTTTTCTTAGCGATTGCAAATTGCTGCCGGGTAGAGGCCTGGCAACAACAGCAACAACAACAACAGAAAGTGAAAACTTGAAAGATTATGCAACTGCCGCAAGGACGTTGTGGCCCGCACAGCCGGCGGAGGTCGTCACACACTTGGTCTGATTTTGCAGTCAATCCCCCCTCCTGCCTCTGGCTCATTCTCTCTATTTATTATTGCAATTTTGAGGCATGCCACAGCCGCTGGCTTGCTTCGGGGGCGTTACTGCCTGCAGTCTGTCTTTTGTTTTTATTTTTGTGTTGTTTTTTTAGAGGTTAAGCTGGCAAGTAGGAAGCATTTGTGGAGGCGCTTTTAATTTATGGGCGCGATGCAGCAATAACTGCAGAGTGTGAAACAGAGAGAGAATCGTCATGGGTACGATCTTTTTTTTTTACTTGGTTAATTTGTTTACTTGATGGGCGCGTATATTAATTATGTTTTTGCCTTTTAAGGCGCTTACATCTGAAGCTGCGGCAGGTGGGTAACACTGATTGTGGCTGAAGAGGGAAATTCCTAAGTTTACCTCGTCATCAATTTTGGTTGTAGAAAGGATAATCACAGAGGAGAGTGGATTTGTCTAATTTTGCAATACCGGGAAACATACAAAAATATCGTTTCCTGCCAGGTCGACAGAATACACTAGGTGCGTCAGTAAAAATTCATGAAGTTGTTATATTTTTCCGTCTATATAACTTAAACTCTACTTAACCACCGTGCGAAAAAGCAACAAGCGTGTGCGATGGATGGATTTGGATATTATGGATTTTTTTATGGTGGAAGAGGACTTATTTCTTCGACTTATGCGATCGGTCTTGCTTCAAATAAATGTCGAATCTGTTAAATAGACTCTGAATAACATTCGCTGGTGATCGATTTCGCCTTTTCAATCATCCCAAATAAACTGTAGACTTGATATCGATTTTTTATACTTTTAGTACCAACCCTGAATTTTAAATAACGATTTGTATTATTTCCCACACAAGCGTTTTTCGGGCCAACTAACCATTCTAAGAATTCCCAAATTTTTATGGCAATAGCTGGCATTTCAGCACTTCACCAGAATAATTTTTCTGATTTTTAAAATGCAATCCACGACTTACAAAATTCTGCGAAATTTTTAACACCAATTATTTTAGACTTTTTGTTGGGGTACCACCTTTATATAAACATGATTAATTGTTATTCCAAGATAGAATTACTATAATTTTTTGCAGAATTTTTGAAGGTGTGAAAGGATAAGGTGAATATTTCTGCATTTTTAACCCAAAAATCGTGTTTTTTGAGTTAAGAAAGCGTCATATAAAATCTCTTTTGAAAGCTAACATTTGTACCATAAATAACTAAAAATAGTTTTTATTTATTTTATCGAAAAAATAAAAATCTTTAGTTGAAACCAGGGTACGTAAAATTACACACAATTTTCTTTACACGCATGATATTAACACAAAGTAAAATATACAAGATGTAAAAAATAATTATTTTCAGACATGAAAATATAACATTTTATATGGAAAAAAATATTTTTTTTCATGTTACTAACACAAGCATTTTTGACACGACTGTTACTTACAGATGTAAAGAAGGCAGCACAAATTAGTCGCATGCCTGTAAATAACAATCGTGTCAAAAATGGTCGTGTTACATGAAAAAAAATTATTTTTTCATATGTAAAATTTTTTATTTTTATGTATGATAATAATTATTTTTCACATTGATGTTATATATCATGTCGTGAAAATAATTTTTGTGCATTTTACGAACCCTGATTGAAACTAACTTTTTTAACATAACTTTTTATGCGCTATAAGGTGAAAAAGAAGTAATCTAAAACTTTGGACAAAAAAGCCACTCTATGGCTCACAGAGCTATTTTAGAATCGTTGAATAATCTTCTTTGTCGATTCTTTTTGTTTAAAAAATACTGCAAAAATAGTTGAAAATAATGAAAATGCTTATTGATTTCGAAAACGACTTCCTTTTTGCAAAACATAGGACCATTATTTCGTTACGAAAGTCTGCTAATTTAAATAATGTTTCCTAATTTGAAAGAAATCCCAAGTGCTAAACACCACTTAAGTTACATAAGTAAGAGATAAAATTCTTATTTTAATTTAATATTACGTATTCGTAATACATTTTTGAAAAATTTGTCAAGCAATTTTTGCCCCTAATTTTATGGAAAGCTGGCTACGCCCTTTCCATGAATATTTCTTAAACTATGGGATTCCTGAAACTGATTTGCTTTCGATTTTGATTTGATTGCATTTTCTCAAGTTATGACAACTCCCGCTAGCCTACTTTGAAAAAACTTTAAAAAAAGAGTTGGATTTCAAGTAATTTTTTTAAATAAATATTTATTAACCGAAAAACATATTCTTCTCTTTCTTGATTTAAAGCCCCTTCGAAATGCAAATTATTATTATTTTTGGTTTTTTTTTGTAGATGTTGATTCCTTTCTAAAAGTTGTTGACCTTTTGCATAACTTTGCCTAATGGCAACTTATCATTAAGAACTTCACAATTCAATTAACTAAAAGATGTTATGTGGCTCATTACAAACTAGAGCGAGCCTCTCGTGATCTTCACCACTCACCTCTGGCCGGTGGAACAACCAAAACTTACTGGCATTCACATCTCAAAAAAAAAACGTTTAATTACCCCTCTAACTCAAAATGGTTACACATCAAATGCCAAGCAAGCCAAGGCTACATTTGACCAATAATCTACGTGCCCGGGTGGCCACCCAAAATGCCAACGAAAACTTTAAATTCATTGGAAAAAATGCGAGCAAGTTTATTTGACCAATTCGGGCAAAAGCTGGTCGAGTGATTAGCCTTATATGTAGCCCACTTACTCATGTTTATGTCGCATCTCTCACTGTGTCTCTCCTTGCGCCGCTTTTCCATTTGCAGGTGACATTGACGATTGTATTGTGACGCCAACGGTTCAGGGACAGTTCACGCCGCTGCCGGAGGCACTGTGCGATGTCATCATGGACCTCACCGCTGAGGGTCAGTCGGCAACGATTGAGCACGTGCGTGGCAAGCTGGGAGTTCGATTTCCACACATGACCACCCCAGCCACGGAGGTCATCTACGATACGATGGCGCAACTGATGCAGGAGCAGAAGATCTATCAGACCTCGAAGGGATACTTTATCTTTACGCCAGAGTAAGTGTGGAATGGTTCATTTAGTAGCTTGGTCCTTCACTCTCTCTCTCTTACAGACGTAGACGTAGTCGCTCGCGGCCACGCAGCAATCATCATCAGCTAAATGGTAATCACAGCACCAATGGCAGCCTGGTCTATTCCCAACTGGAGGAAGAGGAACAGCAGCATGACGATGTGGTACCTCATGAGGCGCGCACCATGCTCATGTCCAATGCCGAGGCCTTACACTCACTCTATGGCGAGATATCCACAGAGCGGGATGGTGACCTTACCCATCAGTGCATCCAAACAAATCTGGCGGATGTTATCTGCGGAGGTGAGTGGCGATCGATTCAATCTTTGATCACTAGATGCTAAATTTTCATCTTGATCTGTAGGCAATCCCAATGACAAAATTATTTATCCGCGCGCGGCCAAGCGACGCAGCGCCTCATTTCCGACGCCGCGCAGCTTGGAACGTCGGCACAGTTTGCGGCTCTTTGGTTCATCGAAGCGCCTGCAACGCTGCGCCTCGACGCGCAGTCTATCAAAAACCTATGCCCAAACCCTGAACACCACAGACAGCAGCAGTTCGGAATACCAAAGCACAGATTCGTCATCCCCCAGTAAGTAGAAGGTGAGATGAAATGTGGCTTAAATTAATTAAGTTTAGTTTGATTATAAACCAATCATGCAAACTGGGTACTTAACTCTACCAAAATGTTAATTTGTGCTCGTAGAGAGAACCGCTAACCAAACCGGAGTTCTTTCGAAAATAACCTTACCTTACCTGATACATAACCGATGCAGTTGCATAGGAAAAAGATTCGACTCGGTTTATCGAGGAGCTAAAAAAGTTAGTTTAATTTTTTAAATAAAATGGTAGAAAAAATCCCCTAAGGCCCAGTTTAAACGATGAGTTTTTCCACGACATTGTTCTTAGTTGCCAAATGTTATCAAACAAATTTTCCTTCTTTTTTTCTTAATACAACGAATTTCGTTTTTTAAATTTTTAGTCGAATAAATTAATAAATTTATAAACCGCTGAACTAAACCATTCCTTGTTCCCAAGCTATTCGCATGAATAAAATAGCAATTTTTTGGATGTGCAAAATGATGCATCAAAAAACAAGTTGTAAAATACACACACAGAGTCTTGCTCAAAACCACTTTCCATTGGCAACATTTCTAACATTTTTATTGCTTTACGACTTTTGCCATTTCCATTGGCAAAAAGTCATTTTGTGGACATTCAGAATGACACTTTGACAAATACAGCTGATTGCTTTCTTTTGAGTGAGAGGCGACACTTAAAACGCATCAGCGACTTCCTTGGAAAAAAAAGACACATTCGTCAGGAGTGCAATTCCGCTAGACAAGCGCATTGTCATCAGCAGAAGCTAAATCCACCTAATTCTGTTTTTACACGGTTGATACAATCCAAAAATAAAACAGTGTACAAAAAAAGACATGAAGTATATAGAAAAAAAAAAATTGGTTTTATATCCTTTTATTCTCAAAAAAAAAAAAAAATGAAAATATAAGATTCATTTATGAATTAATGCACATTTTCTTTTTTTAAGTAAAAGTAACATAAATATTAACTAAAAACTCGTGTAATAAAACTTTTCCCGAGCGTCAATTATTGTGAGCGTTCAATCGTTTTCTAAATTGTCCAAAAGTTAAGTTTAAAAGTAACTTTTAAATGTCGCGATTATTCCCTGATCAAGTGGTTGAAGTAGAGATGTCGTATTTGGTGGTAGGAACAAAGCCTGTACATTTTCGTGCTGAAAATTTGGATGGCTGGGAGCGTTGTCTATAATCAAAAGAACTTTCAATTCTAGACCTTCTTCGTTCATATATCTTCTTACTTCTGGAACGAAACGTTTATTGAACAATTTACTGAAACTGGCAGTTGCTATCCATGCCTTTTCGTTCGCCATTTAATGAACTGGTAGTTTAATAATCTACACCTTTCATTGATCGAGGCTTAAGTGCGCGAATAACATGCAGAGGCTTCAGCATAGGGTCTAAAATTTAAATTTTAGTTTCCAAAAAAAACGCATTTCTTTTTAATTTTCTGAACAATTGTTTTCGCCATTTATCTGAGGGCTCAAAAATGTTATAAAGATATCAAAAAGATCTAATATGTATTATAAATATAGCTTGCCCGTATTCTTATCGATTAAAAATTTGTTTTTCTCAGTCAAGAGATTGAATAAGAACTCTTCAAATTTGATTCAGAATTAACAAAAGACTGAAACATTTGCACACATACGAACTAAAGCTGCTTTTGAATCCCCACTTGATATTATTGGAAAGTAATATTCCTTAGCTTTAAAATAAATAAGCACAAACAATTTTGAGCATTTTAAATAAAAGTGTTTAAATTTACATCATTTCCGAATTATTTTGGCGTCTAAAAGTATGCAATGCTAAGCTCAGTACAATTGGCTAGTTATTTGTGTTTAATTCTAATAACTATTCTCAACAACACTTAACGCTTTGATGTGGGCAATACAACATTTGGTAAATGCGAAACATGTATTCAAAATGGTAAATTTTCCTTAAAAAAAATCTCAGAATGGTTTGGGATAATTTATTTCATAGTTTAGGCATAAAACTTTACGATAATCTCAAGGAAAGACAAATCAAACGTATGGGATGCCCATTAAACATGAAGGGAGTGACACAGAATTCTTTAGAGGTTTTGTTTTGTTAATCTCTCGAAAATCTGTCGGTGCCACAGAATTTTAAGAGATTTCAAATTCATATTCAAAAGTCTAGGTGGAATATCTCTGAAATGATAAAATTTAAAAATATCTTTGCGACTTTCATTTAAGCTTCACTTGGCAACCCTAAATATATTTTTTGTGATTTTTTTTTTGAGAAATGTCGTTACGTTTGTGGAAATTGTCTATTAATTGCAAGACGGCACAAGTTTGAAGTATAGACTGTTTTCTCCCTCTGGTCGGAGTGAACAGCAAAACGACTTGTAAATTGGTGTATTCTGTTCAGCTGACGAAACCGAAATTCGTTTCAATATTTATTTCAGATAAGCTCAAATAAAAGTGACATCAGTCATTTTTTGAACAGTATCTTGTTCCAAACAGGTGGGAGGTTTAAAATTTGGGAGGTCATAAAATTGGAAGGCTCGGCTTATGGTCCAATTTGAGAGTCCCAAAACCCCAACCGAAACGGTTCTACAGAGTTCGGTTTTTTACAGGTTTGCAGCACTTGGTTCTAACTACTTTTTTTAGGCAAAAGCAAATTTCCAGCTTAGTATTTTTTTTGCATTATTTTAAAATGGATTTTTAGTTTCTTATTCTTCTCCATGCCCAAGGGAGAAGAATAATAATACCCCAATATATTTATTTTTTATTTAATTTTTTATCATCCATTTTCCGTAAACAGAAAAAGGATCTTTGCTCTCACGCCTGTTCCGACGCAGTGGACGCGCCAAGCAACGCCAGATTGAGACCTATTCGGCCCAGTTTCCACCTGCCGAATGGTTCAATACGCGAGCCGTGCACCTGCACAGTGTGGGCACCCAGACGGCAGAGCACGTAAGCTTACCAAACGTTACCCAATTGGATTCTAGGTAATAATTATCCACACTCTCTTTTTAGGACATGCCCGTGGCGCACACTTTATCCAACTCCACGTTCTACGACGGCTCTGAGCTAAGTCAACGCTCCTCCACTTTACCCCGACGACATCGCCGCCACATGTCTAGCGAGTCAACGTTTTTAATATCATCCAGAGATTGCTCACCCATACGACGCCGTTCGCCGGTCTACTGCAGCAGCTCGCTACCTCGCTCCACACAGTCCATACCAGCCAGCACGGCCAAGATGAATCACTCGTCCGCCACACTCTCACAGAAGACAGCACAAAAATCGGTGATAGGGAAGCACATCTTTGAGAGTTCACCCTCTCGTTCGGCCACGCTGAAGGCGTCTGCGGTAAAGCGTCAAACGGACAACATTTGCATGGACAACAAGGCCACGTATCGCAGTCTGCAGAGCAGCGGCCCCTCCAGCCTGGAATCCTGCAAGACATCGATGTTTGCCAGTGGCCCCTCCAGCATAGACAGCGGCAAGGTGTCCTTTAGCCAAAAGACCAGCGGTCACTCTAGTCTGGACTCACAGTGCTCGACCAATACGGCAGTGGGCAACTCGCGCTCCATACTAATGCTGAATGGCTCACCCAGAGCCACACCACGTCACCAGGCCATGCGGGCACGTGTGGCCGAGGCTCAGGCGCAGAGGCAGCGTGCCAGCACGCCCAGTCGTATACTGGAAGAGCTTAGTTATCCCACAAATGGTGTGCCCAATTCCAGCAGCAATAACTCCATTACCCTGCAGGTGACCACCTCCAATGGGGGCCATAGCATACCCAGCACCAAAATCTTTGTGCAAAACTCACCCGTCCGAAGTGTGATCACCTTGGAGAATGGCAAAATGTTGGAAAATTCAAATGTATTCATTATCAACAACGAAACGATGACCAATGAGAAGGGCGAGATCATTAAGAAGACTTTGTCCAAGCAGTCGACGCCGGCTCCAGTGGCTAAACCGAAGCCAGTACCGGCTGAGCCACCTCTCAGTGAAACGGAGGCCAACTCTGAGACTTGTGACTCCATTTCCTTTATCAGCGAGAGCTCACCCGAGCAGGTAGAGACGGAAACGCCCAGCTATGATGGTGGCAAGTATGCCAAGAATACCAACAATGATGCCACCATGAACAATAGCCGCAAACTGTGCCTCCAGCTGGCCGCCAATGGTATAGCCTACAAGAATAATGTGCTGAAAAATGAATCCCAACCCAATTCACCCAGCGCCGAGCAGCAGCCACCCCTAAAAATGGCCGCTCTGGCCAAGCAGGACTTTGAAATAGCCGGCTCGGTGGGTAATTTGCATTTCTTTGAGAAACACTCCAAGGACAAACTGATGAACAGCAGCAGCGATCTGAAGAATCTCTGCTACGAGTCGGTGTGTCAGTTGCGTGCGGATGAGCAGGCGCTGGCACATTTGCTGCACAAGTCGAGTAACCCTTTGGGTAGCGAACCAAATTTGGCTTTAAAGGATCATGTCAACGACAAGTCCATTGACAAGGAGGCAATCGATAGGCGCCTCAGTCTGACAAAGGAGTCACTGGAGCAGGGCATGGGTAATGTGTTGGTGGCTGCCGGCAATGAGGAGCTTTACAATTTTCCCAGCCTCACGGATTTATCGTTTAATTTTACTTCCCTGGCGGCACGCAAGATACTGCAGGGCGTGAGTCTCAATAGCATTGATACACTGGTGGAGTTGAATATGGCGGCAGCGGCGGCGGCAGCGGCTGCAGCCAACAGTGCCCAAGAGAAGCAACAGAATAATCAAGCAGCGGCGGCCACAACCTGCACCGATTTCGGCATGGTCTAAGTGGAAACTGTAGATCAGTAGATCACCCGGTAGCAGCCTCGAACGAACATTTAGGGTTTAGATAGGAGAGCAAACTTATTGCAAACACTGTGTAATTTATTATTCGATTCGAAGTACCCTCCCCTCCCCCAAAATCTATAGCCGCAATTTTGTGTTAGTGTTGGGCCAAAACTGAACATTTCAGTGAACAAAGTGGGGAAGCTTGGTTCAGTTGTTCACTTTTTCAGTACACTGCAAAACTGAACAAAAAAGAGCAAGTGAACAACTGAACAAAATCAATTTTCTCCGTTTCCGTTTATAATCGGAAGTAACTTTGTTTAGTTGTTCACTTTGTGGCTTACTCATTTTTTTCAGTAATTTCAATCTGCACAACTGAACAAAAAAGAACAAGTGAGTAGCAACTGAACAAAAATCAATTGTATGCGTTTCCGTTTATAATCGGAAGCAAATTTGTTCAGTTGTTCACTTTGTGACTTACTCATTTTTTTCAGTAATTTCAATCTGCACAACTGAACAAAAAAAAAGAGTGAGTTGCAGCTAAACAACTGAACAAAAAACAATTAAAGCTCAACATGTTCACTTGTTCAATTTTGTTCACAACCCAACACTAATTTGTATGTATTTGTAATAATTTTTTTAGCGTTTATAATCGGAAGCAACTTTTATTTACAGTGCCAAAATATGTTTAGTTTAATTTTAATGTTTTATACTGATTTATACCCCAAACACTCACACACACACACACAGGAGGAGCGAAGCTTCCCCCCAAAAAAAGTGTTGCATTACTTTTGTTTGTACATTCACTCGAAACAATTATTCGAATTAGACTCCTCCTCCTATCTATAACACACACACACACAGCATTTCTAAGCGAACCAACGTGTACTACAATTATAGAATTTAGCAATTAATACGGAAATACAATAATTTTGTACAAGGCCTTAATTAGTAAAGTCAGCAATAATACAAAATAAGTTCAATTCACTAATAAAATGAAACATACAAATTTATATTAATAACATTTTTGGGCATAAGCCAAATCTTTTATTTCTAGTTGGGAGTGAAGGATAAAGCTGAGTGTCAAATGACAAGCTATTCACAATGAAAACAAGACAATTGTCATGTCTCATGCGACGAACAGTGAGAACTCAGCTTTACTTATACATATGTTTTTATATATGGGCCATTCCATGTGAACTCAGCCAACCAAATTTATTTTTGTCTTAAAAAAAAATCACTATTAGCGGTTTAAAGTTCTACACATCGAGAATATAATCCAATTTTTGGACATCCCAACCACCATCCGTTTGCGAGATAAACGACAAAGAACATCAAACTTAAAAATATTATAACATCGTAACGGTGCATCCAATTTAAGCGTCCCAAATTGTAATATTACTATTTTCATGTCTTCTATCCGAGAAAAAATAAAAGGTTCAAAAAAAGTCTGTTCTTAAATAGGATTTTAGCGAAATTTACTGTTATTTGTCTTTTTTTTTAAGAAGGGCCAGCCGATTTTTTTATAAAATATTTTTTTTCTCGTAAAGGATATCCCTTTACATATTCTAAAAAAAAACCTCACGATGGGATTCAATGCGCGAGGAAAAATATTTTTTAATGTTTTTTGGACTTCTAATTTTAATTATTTCAAATGAAGGAAGTAATTTTAAAGCAACATTTTAAAATCAGCCGTGGTTGACAATATTTAAAATATTTTTAATTAAAAAAGAATTATATTATTTAAATACTAAAATTTGTTAGTTTTGAGTATTTGCATTTAGCACGGGAGTGAGACAGACAACGTTTGTATGTTTGCATGTGCGCTGCACAAAAAAATAGTTTGGCAATTTTCTTTTCATTTCACCGACTAACAAGAACAACTTTTTAAACGGACATACCGTGGAATTAAGAACATGCCTCCTAGATGCGACATCTCAAACAACTCATTTTAAATCTTGTCTTAGTTTTTTCATGATGCCGGGGAGGACAGCGTTAAGAGGGTTAACTTGCTGGTTTATTTTTTTATTTTACAGAATACTCCTCGTTCCTTCATCATTATGCGACGGGTCGTATACTTGATTTGCAGCAGCAAATTGCAAAATTCGTAGCATGCTTTTAGGGAGCAGCCAAAAGCAGCAGCAAATGCATGGATTTTAAAAATCAAAACAATTTTCTGCTACCCCTGAGACGTATACTATGCGAATGGCATGGTTGCTTTCATTTGCATTATGTAAAATTTTAAAATTTTTTAGGCATTCTTTAATAACTTTATTAGAACAAATGTATGTGCTTTGGGTTCTACACAGCATTGGGCAACCGGTTAAAAAAAAGTTATATAAAAAATTTAATTTAAAGTTTTTTTATTTGAAACAACCAACAAGATTAGTTTGAAAATAGCCTTACGTTTTTGCATCAGAAATTGCGATGTATGATGGTCTACGACTTGGTTTATTCATTAATATAGCATACTTAAAAGGGCCATTATGTATCCGCCTAGTTATACTTAAAATATTTACTAAAAGGTGCTGCGAAGTCAGCTTGCCGTCTTTTACGAGCAGCTGTGCAAAATAAATGTTTTTGAAAATGGTTTGAAGCGGATGAAAGGGCAAAGGGGAATTTGAAGCGGATGAAAGAGGAATGCCCAAGCTATAATCATAATGCAAAACAAAAAATCGAAAAAAAGTGTTTTTCAAAGCTCTTAAGGTTGTATTCACTGCTTCCTCAAGCATGAACTTCGCCCCACTAAAATGGCAATATCTCCTAAACTATTTCGAGTTTTTTAAAATGGTTTGAAGCGGATGAAAGGGGAATGCCCAAGCTATAAGAATAATGTGTGGTATATCTTTTTTTTATAAAAATCGCACAATTTTCTGGTATAATTTATTTTAAAGCTTAGGTATAAACCTTTACGAAAATATCGAGGAGAGTCAAAACAAACGTATTGGTTGCTTAAAAAACATGCCTCAAAATGATCAAAATATGCTTTCTATGGATATGGATTGACGTGCTTTTTTTTCCTTTTGCTGCTCCGCTTCCTGCCCCTCCAGAAAAGTGACGGACAGCTTCTTTGCCACATTTAGTTTCAACAATGAAAGTTCGCTTCATGGAAAACATTATTTAAAAACATTAATGTTTACTAACCTACTGACTGATATATATGCAAATTATGTACTAACCGTGTATCCATCCTTCACTTAGTTTTAAAATCGCACTTTTAAGTTTCTTTTGCTTACAAACGGCTTATTTAACAGATGCCTGCAGTACAATGTTACTTCGAATCGTAATTACAGCAGTTTAACAGAATCTGTTAAGTATCTTTGAAATAACAACTTTTTCGCGTGGAAGCAGCTCAACTAGCAGGCGAACAGAAATCTTCAATTATAACTATTCCCCCACCCTAAAATTAAAATCCATTCCAAATTGGTATTATTTCTTTTCATTTATTTAAATTTTTAAGTCTTTTGCTTTTTCATATACATTATCGTTCTGGTTTTTCATACACTTTCGCGATTTCTTGTTATACTCGTATTTAATATTTTAGGTTTTGGGTAGTTTTGGCTCTATAAATATGAATAATTATAGCTAATTGCTTTTTAAATTAATATTCTGTGTATATACACACGCACATGGCGGTATATACGAACGTTTTAACATAATTTTCGGATAAAGAAACAAAGAAATAGACATAATAATAATAATAATATACATAGCGCGCGCACTTCGTAAGTTAAAGATAAGGGAGATGGAGATAAGTTTAGTACTTAACAGAAAGAGGCGGGGAGGGGTGGAATAGTGGTAGAAATTTGAAATATATGTTTGTTTTTATATATATATAGTATGTAAGAAGAGGGTTATCCATAGATCGTAGTTAGTATGTTTACCTAAATGTTTATATGTATGTATAAATGTATGCTGTGTGTGTGATATATGTACAATTAGTTTTGAAAACTTACTTAACGTGTTTAAATAGTGCGAAAAACAGACAAAAGTTCAAAATGTTTATGTACATATATATTATTAAATATTATAGCAGAGCGAAAGAAGGAACATTTAGAAATTTACTAGATAAGCGGCTGCTGGATGTTCAAAGAGTTGGGGCTCTTTTTTAATGTTCTTCAACTCTAGTTTTTTGTGTTGAAAAAAATGGCCTTCTGTGTGTTCGTTTCGTTTCGGTTTTTATATATTAATATTTAACGCGAAGCGCTGTGACCTAAACCTCAGTCGAACGCGAGTTATCATCAGAGCGTGAGGCCTTACGCTCGCGTCCTGGTATGCGTCCCGTGACTACAGCTCCTGCTACTGCCTGAACCTGAGCCTGTGCCTGCTGGTTGCTGCTGCAAATGTGCCTGCTGCTGTTGCTGTAGCATTTGCTGTTGCTGCAGCATATAGGCTGCCTGTGATTGCTGCACAAAATTGGCATGGGTATAGGCCTGCATGCCGGGAGCTGCATACATATTGCCACCTGGTGTAGCTATGGCCGCTGTTGTTGGCATATTGAAACGCATTTTGGCAGCTGCTGCATTTGCTGCAGCCGCTATAGCAGCCGCATTCTCCCGCGAAGCACTAGAGGTAGTGGTAGACTGAAAGGAAATGCTCATGCCGCTGTCCAAAGAGCCCACACTGCCACGTCGTTGGGGCTTCTCATTGCCAACTGTGGGAGAAGAAGATAAAAAAAAATTTAGTCAAATTTTCCAGCTTTAGTTTCAGTGAAACTCACACTGCTCGTGCATGTCCAACAAACTGTTGCTTAGCGCACTGCGCTTCAGCTGTTGCGTGGAGTCCGCCGAGTTGCTGGCCTGCTCGCCAGCTGCCTGTGATCCCGCCTGAAAGGGACACGGACACACCTCCACATCGGCCACACCGCTATCCCGATTTTCCGCATTTCCCGGCGCCCGATTACGCGCCGATTTCTGACGTTCCAGTTCAGCCTCTATACGCAACGATTCCATTTCATCCATTTCACTGATGGACTCTTTCAGATCTTCCGCAAATTTACAGCGATCATGCTCATTGCGGGCATTAAAGGTGATCAGTATTTTGCCATCCACCTTTTGGGACAATTGAATGCAAAACGGATAATTGGGCATATCCAGCAGGGTGACCACAGTGCCGCACAGGGGGAAACTATTACGGAAGGTGTACGTCACAGAGGTTTTCTTTTTGCTAAAGATTTTGGTAATGACCAGCAGATCATTGAATAGGAAGACCTCGCGCTGATGTACACCCGGACGTTCCTTCTTATTGACATCGGGTATCTCGTACAGGCGACAATAGCAAACCAAACGGCGATGAGGCAAGGCCAAATTGGGTTTCTTGCCTACTATGGTGGCCTGCACCTTCATCACCTGGGTGACATGATCGCTGCCCGGCTTAAATTCATCGGATTTGACACGATCATAGATGCCACACAGCATATCCTTGTCAATGTCATGGCAATCGTCTATGCCCCGTAGATTCTTAATGAAATCCTCGACACGCATGCGACGCTCTGGCTTCAGATTGGGTGTATGCAGATCCGTGTTGAGCATAATGATGGCAAAGGCCAGCACAAAGATCTGTAAGAAGTAAATAACCATTAAGTGTTTAGTTCTATGGCTCATTTTATATGTAAATGCTTACCGTATCGGATGATCTCAGTCGCCCCACAATATCGGCATTGCACTCGCAGTAGCGTTGCGAGAAGATCTCCATCAAACGCTCAATCTTTTGCGCCTCGCCGGGCATGCGGAAGTAAGCCTGGAATTTGCGCAAAGCCACATCCACCTGACGTCCCGATAAATCCAATTCCATGGCAAAGCAACTGAGCACCGCCATATTGAATTGATTCTGCAAATTGCCCAGATACTCGCCTATCATCTGTCGCGACAGACCCTTGCGTGTAATCAAAAACCGGGCCACACCCTGCGGCGTATTATCCAGAAAGCCTCGCCTTATCAAATAGGTAATACCCTTCTCGGGCTTCTTATTGAACAGATTCAAGCCCACTCGATACTGACGCTTGCGTATGGTCTCGGACATCTTGTAGTTCTGTGCCACTCCAGCTGCGGCCTGTAGCTGCTGCTGCTGTTCGTGCTGTTGCTGCTCATGCTGCTCGTATTGGGCAGCGCTGGTGTGCGAGGAAATGGCATGATCATCTGTGGGTGGCAGGCCACCAGCAGCGGTGGCTGCTGCCACTGCTGCCTGCATCTGTGCGGAATACTGCACTGCCGGAGCACCGGCCGAGTCCGCCGAATGTGTGGAGAACTGCTGCGAGCTATTCAGGGCCGTGCCACGCTTCCAGGTGTGCGGGGAATTGCTACGATCTGAGCCCAGATCGCTGTTTAAATTACGCTCCGCTGAGGTCACACTGGAATCCGAACCCGAGCTCTGTACCGAAGTCAAGCTGCCATTTTCGGCGGTCTTGCACAGACCATTGGTGCGCAGCAGCGAGGGCGGTGGAGGTGTCTGACGTTGCAGCAGCAGCAATTGACTCTGCTGCTGGGCTGTAATGGATGAGGTGCGTTTGGGCACCTCGGGTGGCACCTTCTTGCTACTGCCGCTGCCCGTGCTGCCGCAACTCGGAGTGGGCGTGGTGCTGCCGCCCTTGGGTCGCATATATATTTGAGCTGCCGAATAGTAGGGGGTGTGTGGAGAATGGCCACTGGTATTCACCCAGGACACATTCAACGAGGTATCCGCCGAACTGGCATAACTCAAATCATGTGGTGAACTATGATAGCTGGTGTAGTAGGCCGCGGCCGAAGCCGTGGGCAGGGCCTGGGCCTGATAGTAATGTGGTTCGGCTGCATGCAAAAGATTGACATGAGGATGTGAGGCCAGACCGGAGACTGAAGCCGTGGAGCCTGATATTGACACGGGGGAGGCACCTAAACGGAATAGACAAAAAATTGTTAATAAAGGAATGGCAGGGTTAGCTTGACAAATGAAAACCATTGAAAAACAAAACGCTGCTCTTTGGGAAAAGGAAAATTCAAGTATATTCATTTCTGATCTACACTTTATTGGAAAGCTTTTTTAAGCTTTTTTAATGGTTCCTCAAGTAAAACAGTAAACACATAGATAATCCAAACAAATGTTACAGAATTATAAAAAATGTTCGTTCCAACAAAGTCTAACAATTAAATTTAAAATCATGCTTTTTGACCCTCAAAGTATGCAAGTTTTATTTCCTTCAATTATTCTTTTTGAACGAGATAATTAAAGTCAGTTATGGAAGCATTTTGCATAATCCACATTGTGCATTCACTCAGATTGTCAGACCAGTCAAAGGTATACAAAAATAATGTTAAGGCTACTTAAAAATAAATATTTTGCTTAATTATTTATATTTAAAAACATAGCATACTTTGAAGGGAAAAATCATGATTTTTTTATTTGTGCATAAACGTAGTATATTATCCTGTTTATACACACAATACAAATTATGATAAATGCCCTTCAAAGTGCCTCCTTAGAATTAATTATTATATTATATTATATTTTTATAATTTTAATAAATATTTTTCACAATGTTTATCCCAGTAGTTCGGGTAAATTTGAAAAAGAAGTGCCTGAACAATATACAAGTATCATTCTTTTTGGATATTCTATAGAAACTCTTTCGAAAAGGTTTAAAAGCTTCTTTATATATTTGAAGCAGGGTTCACAAAATGCAGAAAAATTATTTTCACGCACTGTTAAATAACATCATTGAAAATAATTTTTTTTTTCATACATGTAAATAAATCGATTTTCCATTAGGCCTGAGCTCAGATGGGATAAAAATTCATTTCGGCATAATACTTCATATGAATAATATAAAGAAAAACCCTTTCAAATAGCTTAGAAAGCTGAAGTGTTGTGCCAAAATAAATTTTTATTTCATCTGAGTACTGTTTAGGAAAAAACCAATTTTTTCATGTAAAGAAAACACTTTCAAAAAGCTTGGAAAGCTGAAGTGTTCTGCCAAAATATATTTTTACAAAATTAAAGTCGAAATTTTTTTTCCTTAAACTGCCGACCAAATAATTTTTCTTAATTATTTTGAAACGAAAAAAACGAAAATCGTATGAAAAAATTCTTCGGCTAGTTATCGAGATTTTAACGACGAGCTTTTTTCGATTTTTTTAAAGGTGCCTCCTCTAAATTCTCATAACTTTTTTTTTCTCCGATTTGAAAGTTCCAAAAGAATTAAGGAAAAAAATATTTAAATACAATTTTTATCAAATATTTCGTACTCAGACAAAAATGTGCTAGGGTGAGTAGTTTTAATTCTATGGTCTCAAATTTATACAAATAAAACAACTTTTTTTGCTGATTTTAAGAAATGATCTGACAAAAAATAGCTTGTAAATGCATTTAGATAAACGAAAGTAAATTGTTTTTTATTTAAACAGTAAAGAACATTTCAGTTTCTTTTAAAAAATGGCTTTTTATAGAAGTTTTTCGGGAAAAAAACAAAATTTTAATTTTTAGATGTGGCTGTGTTGCCGACACTTTTATAAATGAAAATGCTAAAAACATTCTCCCCAATGCACAAACCCAACTTTTTCTAAAGTATTTTAGTTCTCTAAACACGCAAATCGCCATGAAAATAAATCGATTGACCTGTCATCGAGGTATTATCGATTAACGATTTTCTCGATAAAAAACAAGCTATAGAAAAAACTTTAAATTAAATGTTCCGAGGATCGGGATCGAACCCACAAAATCTGCAGAGTAGGGACACACGCTACCCACTGAGCCACACAAGGCCACATAAAATGAACTTCACTTATAAAAATGTAAATAGTTCAAAAAATAAACTAAAGTTCAAACACTGAGTCTCAGTTCATTAGTTTATTTTAATGAGTAATTCATTCGAACTAGTTCATAAAAATCGGCACAACTCTAGTAACTAGCACGCGTATTTTGGACACAAAATATTTTACAGATATGTAAAATATATTTTTTTTTTTTTCATTTGTATTGGTGTGTACGTGACTTGTGCTAAATATAGTGCACTATTTTTATTTAATCTTTACTCTTTAATTAGGCACTGAGTTATGTCAATTAATAAGTGGTTGAATAGATTGATAAGCCAAATTAATTTCAGTTTTCCTACAATATTAAACCCATATCTAAGTTTCGTTATCTCGGAAAGGTTGCTTTAGGGTTTAGCAAAATATCAATTGGGAATCTTTTCTCTGTGGTATAGAAACTTTTATTTGGACATATAAAGCACGCAGATAGCTAAAATTTGCCTAGCTTTATAGATGTTAACTTTATCAGCGTTTTCTCTATCCGCAATATATTTCTAACTCAGTGAAAGGCACTCCCAAAAAGTACACATGTACATAAAGCTGTGCGCGTTGTTGTTGTAGCTTTTTATTTTAATTTCAATTCAAAATATTATAGGTATTCCCATTGCGGCTCTAACCCCTTGGTTTTCTTAACAGCCGTAGGACATGTCAGTTGTGGAGTTTAGAACTGAACCATTCCTTCTTTTATACCTTCTTCTCTCTAAATTCGGTTTTCATTTGTGTAGGTTTTATTTTTGATTTGTTCTCACTTACCCGACTGACTACGTGGTATGGGACTGCAATCCAATTGACGTCGTTCTCGCATGGATAGCGAACGTGTTGGTGGCGTTCTGGATAGTCCAGGCGAGGCAGCTCCAGGTGGACCCGCCATAATTGTTACTCGTGGCTGTTGTTGCTGTAATTGTTGTTGCTGTCCTGCCAGTTGTTGTTGCTGCTGCTCCAGCTGAGATTCTGTTGCGCTGCCATATGCCGATGACAACGAGGCATTCGCTGAATTGCTTTCCTCCGCCAGACCCATGCTAGAGGCTGTCACCACCATACGTCGACTGAGTCGCTTCTCTGCTTTGGCCATGGCTGTGATGGAGGCGAATTTCTTGACCATCATATAGTGACGGAAGGCGCGTTGTATGGTCACCGCCGCGTTGCGTGCCCGTACTCCGCCGTACTTGCGCTCCAGTAGCTCGATCTGTTTTTCCAGCAGATCTTGTGAGAGTTCGTAGCTGTAAGGGTGAGAGAGAGAAAGGATGGGGGTGGTTCATTTAGGTGAATTTCACAAAAAACTGCGCCACGACGTGACGTTGTTGCTCGACCAAATTTGCACATAACTGTCGCTTAGTTGGGTCGTATTCACACTCGGGTGTACACGGGCCCGTTGTTTTCCCTGTCCGATAAGATAGCAAACAAACCTCGACGACAATTCGTCGTCGTCGTCGTCATTGTCGTCTGTCGTTTCTCCTCTCCGGGCTATCGACCTGATTAAAATTGTTTCTCCAAGCGTAATAACAAGACGAGTGGGTGGGTGGGTGTTTAGGGGGTGCCGCTTGTAGCATCCAAAGATTGCCTATTTTTGTTATTAAAATTGCATGTTTTTTGCGCATTTCGATCTGCGCACTAGCTACGAGTGATTAACGACTAAATTGCAGTTAAACAAATATAACCTGAGTGCCTTCTAATCACACACACACATATATTCTTATCATCTGAGGAAATGCCAGACAACAGCTGCACATACAAACATATCGACTCGTATGAACATTCGTTCAAACAAATTGCCTACATATACACTTTTATTCGCGGCGGCGGAAGTGTGGGGGGAGTTGCATTGGAATCAGATTTCTTGCATATTTTAGTCACATCAGATGATATGCGACAATCACACCTTATCAAATATTTGCTCATGAATTGCTATCTTTTGCCAGCGCCAGCGCCTAATCTTAGATACCGCCGCCTGTGTATCCAACATATAAGCTGGGCGATATCTAAAATTGGCGCAGGGTAAAGTCCAAACTAATTAAGCTGACTGGTCAAACGGTAGCTGTATAGTCCGTTAATACCGCAAGAAAGTTAAATCATGGGGCAATGAAAGACCATTTCTTGAGCTAGATTGAAGGAGAGGTAATTATGCCGAAGATGGGATCAAAACTGTATTATGAATGGCCCATCAATTCGATGTTTTGAACGGTCAAAAATCATTTTGTCAGTGCCGATGTGAGAGAGCTCGCATTGCCTTGCTGAGGGAGGATTTGTCTCTTTTTGCTCATTTTGCGAATTTCACCAGGGCAAACAAATGTTTGTAGACCAATCAGAATGAAGTTGATCTAATGCCACTGTAGACACATAACCTTCAATGCCATTGCTTCGATTTGGCTCATCTTGAAACACCAAAACAATCGATTCCAGCTTAGATTTCGTCTCGTATGCTTAAATCTATGATTTGTCTTGTACACTGTCGCAGATATTATATTTTGTGGACACAACTTCTGATTTAGAACAAACGAGAAAAATCACGTTAACAATATTTTTACAGTGCATTATGGATGCCTTTAGACGCTGTATAATGATTTTAGTTCTTCGATGCATTCTTATATCTTAAACTAAAATTGTGAAAAATGATTGCACGAAAATGTTCTCAGTTTGATTTCATATCCAAAACTATAAACAATTTTGCAAATCAATGTAAACAATAAACAGAGTGACCGTACAACAACAATTTATACGTAGGCTTAGGGCAGAAACTATCAAACTTTTTAATGCAAATGATTATTGGGTCCAAGGCCAGGAAAATAAATAGCTACACACGTATTGAACGTTTTTAATTTAAATCTCTTTAATACTAGAGACCATTGGTTGGTGATAATTAAAATATACAAGCCTATTTTCATTTCCGAAAGGATTTAAAAAGTAAAACGACTTCAATTTAGAATCGTTTTCATTTAGGGGTTCCCGTTGCCGAGCGCAATAAAAATCGTTTTTGCTTTCGAATGAATGTTCGATTCGTTTTCGATCTAATCCGATAACAGTTATAAATAAAATAAATATCTGGCTTTAAAGCCCCAAAGGGCCAAGCCGAGCTTCTCTCAATCACTTGGATTGTCCTCTTTTCAATTTTTGCACATGAGAAAGGGTCCTTCACAGCTAGCGCTAATAGCTTTTGCAGGTGACCAGATGTGTAAAAGTTTGAAAGAAAAAACTTTTTATCAGATGTTCCGAGGCGGGATCGAACAAAGACGGAAGGTCTTTGCGGAGGGCACAATAGGCTCTGCTCATTGCATCACACATGCCCACATCAGTTAACTATCCATAAAAAGAGCTGTTGCTTTCGATTAAAAAGGACGTAGTTATAATCTTTAGAGTTACCAAAACTTAAACAATTATAGTAATCAAAATCCTTTGGACCTGTAAAATTTGTGCTTCGGTTAGTATTTATGGTGACCGATATTTCGCTGGTTCAAGGCCGGATAAGTGGATAAGAGCCATATCTTAGTAATTGTCCAAGCTATGAACTTGATATTTGGTGTGCAGTTTATTTATTTGAATACAGACATTTTACTGGTTTAATACCGGTTCCGAGCCCGCTGAACCGTTTCAAACGTGATTCAGACCCATATCTCTGGAGCTCATGTCGATCAGGAAAGAATCATAGGACTTTGAACAGGTTAGAAATCAGTATCAGTTCAAAAGTGGTTTAGATCCATATCTCTGGAAATACTAAGCCGATCTTTAAGAAATGTGTACAATATGTTCATGCATTTGATGTCGAGTTTGTCGCATTAAAGGCAATTTAAAATTTAATGTTTGGTACCGATTACCTTGATCGTTTATTAGAAAAGTGATCATGTACCACATTCGAATTCTCTTTAGTGAAAACCGGAACAGGCCCGATAGTTCTTGAAGCTAGAGAACCTAAGTTCGGTTTGTGCTTATATTTTCAGCGTTTAGGTCGACTGACCAAACTTGGTTTGGGTTGGGCAACTATTTTATATAGCAGCCATATAACCAATTTTACTAAGTATTAACAATTTTTTTGTTTTTGACGCTAAATTAAACACTATTTTTTCAAATAAGGGAAAAAACAGGCAGTAGAGATTAATTGCACCTAAATCTATACTCTTTTGCAAATTATTCGTCGGTCTTAGTTGCGTGCACTAAAGAAGTTTTACTCCACCACACACGGTTCTATTTGTTGTATTTTCGCCATAAGAATACCGCAACAAAAATTGGACATTTAAATTCAGCTAGAAATTCTAGCTTAGAATGAATATATACAATCTTTATTTGGCATACCTTTACGAATATTTTCCATATTTGCAATTTGTTCTTGCTTTAATGGGAAAGCCACAGCACACGTGCAAAGTCGATCAACACTTGCCAGCGATTTTCAAAAAGTCAGGAATGCACTCAATCAGCTAACATTGGAATTTATGTCAACATTTTGTGCTTTTTGACCATAGTGCGTTGACTGAAGAGAATTCATTTGTATTTAAAATTAAAATTTTTCGACTAGAATTTATCACAAGATAAATTTTTCAATAAATAATTTTATGAGTGGTATTTATCTTCGAAAAAAAATTGACTATGGAGTCACCACTTAAATCATAGATATTTTGTCGTTATCTTCCCCAAGATCAGCAGTGCATTGAAAAAGATCTACTTCCTAAAAACCTGAAAATATCTCATCTAAGTGTTGGGTAACTGAATTGAAGTCTATAATACAATTTTTTTAATCTTTTACATGTAAGTGATTTAGTGTTTCGTTTCCGTTGCATCAAACCTCAAATTACAATAAAAAACCATTTAATTATCCCCTCTCCTGACTTCACTTAATTAAACACTTACGCTGACTGCGCCCGTCCGCGTTTGAGCACATCCCCGCCATTCCGAATGGAGTTCTTTTTGTGCACATTCTGTTGTTGTTGTTGCTGCTGTTGCATGATCACAGCCGTGGCTCCAGCTCCGCCGGTGCCCATGCCTGTTCCAACGCCACTGCCGGCAATAACCACAGCCCCACCATGGTGATGATGATGACCATGACCGTGCATGTGATGGTGATGATAATGCCCACCCTGAGGGGTCGCTGTCACCTGCATGTAGTGCCCAGCAGCGGTGGCCTGGTGCAGATGCTGTTGTTGCTGCTGCTGCTGATGGCACGTGGGATACTGTTGGATCTGATAGATCATTTGTGGATGCTGTTGCGCAGGATAGTTGATAGCAGCGGCTGAATTATGAGCGCCGGGTGCATAATGATTCTGTAGGTAAACATAACCACCGACGCTGCCACTATCGGTGGATGTATTGGAGCCGGGTGGCACTCCAGCCAGATCATACTGTGTGGAGCCACTGCGCTCGATGCTCTTCTGGGGGAAACTGCAAGAGAGAGAGAAATAAACAAAACATAAGTAAGGATTGAGAACTTTCATTTTTGTGGCTAATCGATTGTTTCCTACCTTTCGCCAATTATAAAACCCGATATGCAAATAATCATCTCGACTATTGATCTTTATTAGAAATTTTTAGAAACTGACCAACGCCTGAGAAGTCACACATCAAAAATAAAACACAGTTATAAGTTATTGAAATCACAAGATCATGTCTAGATCGCTAATTAATAATCAACTCTCGTGCGCGTTTTAATAATATTATTCAAATTGAATGTCGGTCGAACCGACACAGACAGAGGAAGCACTAAACTGAGGAAGCGAGTGTGAGGCACGTCCAAGCCAGGCGAGGTTCGCGTTTGAACTAAACCGAGTGCTCGGCAAATGCTCGGCAAGGTGGATGATCGTAGGAAGCAACGGCGCAAGCGCGTCGGCGAGAAACGTGTTTCGCATGGATCATTAACTGTGTGCGTGTATTGGTGAGTGAGTGAGCTGCCTACACACAAGACCCACACACAAAATGCATCTGTTTTGTTTGGCCCTCGTCGGGTTACCCAAAAAAAAAAAGAACAATTGTGCTACCCTTACGAAGCCCTACACAATACACACCAAAAAAAAAAAAAAAAAAGAAAGAAAAACGAAAATCCAAAATATACTACGCATTGTGAAAATGTAAAAGGATCCACACTATGAGTATGAGATAGCAAACAGGAGACATTAGGGCCATATGGTGCATAAAAAGTAAAAGAAATGATTAGCTAACGATGACAAACATTAGTCATACAGGAAGCAACAAATTGTTAAATTTTTTGTTCAGTAAATAGAAAGTGTCTGTGAAGTAGTGACATGTGATTGATCAGAGATAGAGCATTGATTAAGCTAAATCATTTTCAGCTTTTTTAAACTAATTAGCGCACTCGAAAGGAAATCAAGTATTTCATACTCACTTTCGTTTGTATCGTTATGTCATTTTAAAACGACATAATTCCGATAGAAAAAAGCCACATTGACCTTATTTGCAGAGCATAACCCTTATTTTGTCTAAATAGCCAATTTTGCGGATTTTGCTCGACTTAAAACTCAGGTGGCCGCTGGTCACAAACTTTTCGTACTTGCTACATTCAGAAAAAAATGCTTTCCTATATTTAAGTTGACCGTGTTTAAATTAAGATCGTTTTGCTCCTAAAATTTTTAAGTTATTTTGGTCTTTTGTACTTAAAGCTTGTGTAAATAAAAATCAAATGAAGTATAGGGAAAGAGTTATTTCGTCTTAAGTAAATTTTTAATCCCGCTCTAAAATATCTTAAACAGTGATATCATCTTAGTCAAATTTTATTACTTATGAAACAGTTAAGTAAGAAATCTTGATTTTTTCCAGTATATCATCAAATTTTTTAAAAATTAAATAACCTAATTCGGAACTAGCGTTCTAGATCGAAGTAGAGTATCAAGTATCTAATTTACCAAAATTTTTTTATCAGTATTCAGAATAAACTAAAAAAAAAAAATTGCTATTTTATTACCAAAAAGAAATATTTATTTTGTAATTATTAAGTTTGGTTCGAAGTGCAAATTTTATACAAAAATATCCAGAAATTTTCGGAAGTTTGACGGAACGCCTTTTTTGCGCATTGATTTGATGTAGATTTCGTGAACAGCTTAGTGATATTTGGCGAAGTAAAGTGGTTTAAGGCTCTTCAAATTCGAAAGAAGTAGGGCGCGTTCACACTAGAAAGAAACAGCGACAACAAAATGCTAAATTATCTCTGTAGCGTGTTTTTTTTAAATTACATTTGGTAATAGGTCCCAGTAATTTTCATATTTATCTGGGCACTCTGGACATTTTGTATGTTAGCAAGAAATCCATATGGAATGGTGAATGAGGTACGCAAGTTCTTCGCTTAAACAAGGACATTGAACTAAAGATATTTGATTAATGATCCGTGAAACAAAAAGATAGTAGGTAAGAAAAAAAGTAGAGAGAAAAAAAAAAAAAGTCCGTGATCAAGTGTGATGCGACAAATGTTTTGGTGTCTTTTATAGGTATCAATGGCGCTTAAATCTTTAATCCTTTTTTCCAAAAGTGAGTGGAACACTTTGGTTTTAAATGAATACGGGTTTTTGAAGGTATTGTTTACGGACAACAGATTGTGTTATCTGAGGCCGAAGGTTTTTTTAAGTCATTGGTCTATAAGAAGAAACCAGCATTGATTTTAGCTAGTCATCAACTCAAATGCTCAGCTAAAAATAAAAAATTAAAAAAATAAAAAATTTTATAAATATCATAAAAACCAAACAAAAAGAGTTTTGAATAATTTTCAACAAATTTATTTAAATTTGTAAACCTAAACAAAATGTTGCAAGATATAAAACAAATCGTTTAATTAACTGTAAAGTATCTCAATGATTCCTATCCTTGGAGTATGTCAAATCGATTTACCAGCAATACCATAATAATTCATTATTCATGTATGGGACTCGTATGGCTTAAAGAAAACGTCTTAAATCATTTCCCAGCGGGTTTCCTATAAGTTTCAGTTCCAAATCTTAAACAATTTACATTCCCCAACCAAACGAACAATGGGCAGCTGCATTTTGCACCTAGCAAGAGTCAGACAAAACAGGATCAGCAGGATAACACACACACACACACAGATGAAGACGAGGCATCCTGGCTATTTTTGCCAGTCCCAAATGCACCTGGCATTCTTTTGTGTTTTTTTCGTAAGGACACAACAGTGGCAGGTAGTTTAGTTCGCTTGTTATTGTTGCCACACTAGCTCCATCTCATTCACTCACTGGGTCTCTTCTTCTCAACTTGTCTGATTTTAAGTGCTCACCGAGTCCTGCTTTCAATTTGAATCCGAGTCGAAGACCGCAGGAAAAACATCTGCCACACGTCGCCCTAATTGTTTGCTGTTGCACCATGTGGACAGCTGTTGGTTTGCTTGGTAAGTATCTTGTATCTGATATCTGGCTGGTCGCTGACACATAAACGTCTCGCTCGCGAGCCAAAGTTCCCTCAGTCCACTTCCTACTGCTTAAAATGCAACAAGTGTCGGGGCTGGGTTTGCGTGACCCGCTGTGGCCGCCTTTTCAAAGTATAATTATTATTGATTTTACATTAGTTTTTGTTTTTTTTGTATTTTTGTATTTTCCGAGGGCTTATGGCTTAAAGCCACCCAAGAGACAACAAACAGACCGCGTCTTGACCAAGGTGCAACATTTGTAGTATATAAATTAGTCGATTTGCTCTCCTTTACTCTCATCTTCCTCCTCATCTTTTATGATTGACTTTTCCAATGTCAAAGTAATCACTTTCTTTTTGGCCAATTTGGAACGCTGCATGATCTTTTTGTTGTGCCACAGAAATGCTAGTGGTATGCTTATGAAAACAATTGTTACAGCTGAATAGATTAGAAATATATGAAACCAATCGTACATGTTGATAATTATTGGTTTTGAAAATGATTTTGAATTGAAAAATAAATATTTTGTAGGAAGTTGAATAGTTGATGACGTTCGAAACAAAGTAAGAACATTGTTATGTTATGTGGGGGCCGTTTCTAGTATTCTGTATTTAATTCTGTTTGTCCATACCGACTGACTGACAGATCAACGCACAGCCCAAACGGCTTAAGCTAACAGACCTGCATTTTAGACAATCGTTTTCTTTTGTAACTATTTGGTTTTATTATACCCTGTAACCATTAAAAATGGATAAAAAGGATATCATGAAAATGTATGTAACAGACAGAACGAACTTCTGATTTAAAACATATAAACTTAGGCCTGATACCTAGGTAAACTAAAGCGACCCACAAGTTCGGTTTAAAAACAAGGAAGTTATGCAAGTTACCTGCTTTCAATACTTTGCTACGACTATTTAAATTCTTTCGCGCATTTAAAGCAGTGTATGATTAGTCAAATTTGTAGATTTTTGCTATTTTTTAAGTAATTCAAACCCTAGTTAAAACGAGCATTCACGATTGTACTAAAAATTCCACATAAACGAAGTTAGATTAACCTACTGGATAGAAGAAGGGTTTAAAATTGTTTGCAACAATATTTCTTCGGTTGTTCAAAGTAAAATATGGGTCCACAGGGGTTAACATAGGTTCCACTCATGTGCTGTTAAGCGCTATGGTCTATTTTTCATTCCATTCATTGAGCGCATTAAACAATGAGATTACATCATTAGACTTAAGGGACTTGACATTCTTTTAGTCATCTTCTACGAAAAACTTTCAGTCGTAAATTCATTTGAACTTGTAAAAAAAATATTGGAATGCTTAAAATTACAAATTTTTAATAAGATAAAGGACCAAAGAAAAAAAGAAATTCATTCAGATTTAATCGTTTGCTCCAAAAATGGCAGCCGTGTAGTAGAGTTGAGTAATAAGCTCTTGTACAGGAACAATTTTGTTCTTATAATGTTCTTATATTAGATCTTATACTCGATTCTTATTCTTATATTAGATCTTATACTTGATTTGCTAGAACCTAGTTGTATTAAACGTGTTAAATTAAATCAAGTAAGTGTTAGTTATTTAGAATTCATTCAATTTTACTGAAATTTTGGTACCTAAATGCAACAATTCCACTAAAAAAAACTAGTATAAATTCGAAAAGGATAAATTTAATCAACTTTACAACCGTGCTACTACTTTGACGGGACTTACATGATGAAGCAAACTTCATGAAGTTTTCTTAGTAGGCGAGAGATTTATATGTATTTCTTTAGGATTCGTTTAAAAGGTCTGAAAGATTTCCTGTAAATTCCACGCCTACTAAGAAAACTTCATGAAGTTTGCTTCATGGTGTAAATCCCGACTTTGAGTTATTTTCCAGGATTTGTGCAATCCAGCATTAAAATGCTTAGCACAAAAGTATGCAACATTGTTTGGTCCAGCTGAGTGAGAATTTTGATTTATCATTTCATCCCCATAAGCATGCCACACAAAATATATTGTACAATATAATTCAACACAAAGTCCACACACGTTCCACACACTTATTTCAAAGCTTACATGCATGATGCAACTATAAGGTGAGGCAGCGTAGGAGGATAGCGCAACATTGTTGCGAAATGTTGTTTTTGAGTCAAGTGGACACTGGCCCTTAAGTTTGTTTTGTTGTTTTTGACTTGTAGAGGCAGCAATGCAATGCTTACATATATATATGTATTGTATGTGCATTAAATCCGGCCTTAAAAAAGGCGGAATGAAAAAAGTAGATCTCATTTTATTTTTGTTGTTTATTTAATTTGTTTCAAAACCAAAAAATTATATTGCAAGATTTTTTAGGCGCTAGGGTGGACCCTAGAGATTTGTATAAAATTACTCATACGACACGTACACCTGGATGAAAATTTGTATAATTAAATAAATTGTTGTAGAATTTTAAAATTTAGAATATACAACTATCAGGCATGTTTTAAATTCGACTGCTACACGATTTTTTCGAAAGTAGACAGAGACATATTTATAAATATTTTTTTGAAAGTAGACAGACACACTGCGTATACGTGATACCAAAAAAATATTAAGCCTCCTTGCGCCAATGAAAAATGCATTTTGTTTCCTTCTGTTTTGTTTTAAGGTTAATATACACCAAAATGCAACATGGAGCAGGCTAAGAATATGACCTAATAATGTTCATACCAGGGAGGTCCAGGCTAACGTACTGAAATATTGGTTAGTGCTTTGCGGTGAACAAATATTATTTTCAGCTGGTAAAAATGTCGAGTCAATTTTGTTGTTTATGTCGATCCAAAGTAAGTGAAGGTGATCAAAATAGTGTAAAATATTGCATATTTTTCTGCAATAGTTTTAATATCAATAATAAAAATGTATAAATAAATATTTAATTGATTTAAAAATCTTGGATCGTTATCTTTACATCACAAGCAAAATCACTTTCTCGCTCTTAGCAAAAGTTTCCAAGCTTATAACTTTTGCCTCACCGTATTATTGCATGGAACATGCTAACAATATGCTGGCAGTCAGTGCGTATAAACTTAGAGCAAAGACCAAGAATAGCCCCACCATAAATACCACAGGAAGAATGCCCTTCCCATGAAGATAACGGTTAATAAGTGCTTTGCGATAACAGCTGACCAAGTATAGGTGTGAGTGCACACATTCCCCACTGACCCCCCCTTCTTGCCAGCTAAAGCAGGCCTTGCTGCGGCTTACCTGACGGCCGTCACATGATGCGAGGTATGCGTCTGTGTCTCCTTGTGTCGAGTGGACAGACTCACTACGGTCACGTGCCGTGTGGCTGTTCGCACAACGCGACGCACTCGACTCCTACCATCGCCCACCACCACCACAATGGGCGGTGGCTTTTTGTCACTGTCGCTGCAATATTGCAGAAAGGATTCACCGTTTAGATCGGCCACAGAGCCGGAGTGGGTGGAGCAGGTCACCGGCAGTTGTTGTCTACGCGACTTGTGATGATTGTCACACTTGGACATGCTGGAGGAGGCGTTGCATTCGATTTGAGTTCACACTTGACAGTTGCAATTGAGTAAACGTTTTACTTTCGCCTTCGCTTTTGTGTTTTGTTTGGTTTGTTTTTATTTTATTTGCTTGGTTACTTTCGTTTATTCATTTGCAAATTGATTTGTTATTGTTGTCGTTTGGTTTTTATATATATATTTTTTTTTATATTTCTTCGATTCGTCTTCCTCTTGTTATTAATTTATTGTCTTTGCTTTCGTTTTAATTTAATTGTATTTTGATATTTCTTTGCCATTTTATCTTTGGTTTAGTTTGGAATTTTTTCGTTCGCCTAGCGGCTTGTGGCTACATTTTGCTTAACGCCTGAGATAACAGAGGAGAGTTGTTTATTGCAGTTAATTTGCGACGGCTTTATAGTGATAGTTAAAAATAACGTTTTGTTTATATTATCTACGGCATTGCGTATACGCCGCACGAGAAACGACTAAAGTTTTGTCATAATGGCGAATGCCCTTCAAAAGTGCCAAGTAATAAAAATTGTTTGTATGTTTCGTCGCGATCACGTTTCAGAAAGAGAGAGAGAGAGATAAGGAGATGTTCGCAGAGGCATCAGCTAATTTAATAAATATTTCTAAGTATTTAATTTTTTTTTCCAATATTTAAAATGGAGTTGGGCTGTCCTTGGCGCTCTTTCCGTTATTTCAACTCTGTCTCACAGGCAATTGCGATGCTTCGTAAGGAATACCAAAAACAAAATGCGGGTGCCAGCTCGCAACAAGCAGACGGCAGCAAATACAAAATACACCCAGTGTGCGCGACCGAGACAGAAGGCAGACAGACGGCTGATTAACTCGAGCCTCGCTTATAAGGGTTGTCGACTGCTCCTAAACTATAATTTCATGCCCACCGCTGATTTAAAATATTATGATTATTTAGATCGAAAAACTCGCTTGCAAACCTTAAGCTTGCAAAACTGTTTTATAGCATTTTTTAGATCCCAATAAATAGCTTAAATCTTATATAACTCTAGCATATCTCAGATGACATAAAAATTATTTTCGTCACAATGTTTCCGTACCTACTATGAACCTACTAATGATTCTAGCCTCCGAAAAATTTTTTGAGATAAGCAGACTTGCTTAAATTATAGTATAGCTATATTAAAAATACAACAACTAAAATTTGTTTACCAACTACAAATACTTTTCCAATTTATTTTGGCGTAGTTTTTAATCTAATTTTTGCCAAGCTCTGACTAAACTGTCTTTCTTAATAAGAAATTCTTATCAATTATATTTATTGATAATTTCGTATCTTCCTTAAATGATTGATTATGCCAGAAACGTTTAATTAATGACCATAGGCGGTTCTTAGATCAGAGGAAAAAAGTTGAAGGTGGTGGTAAGAAATCGCAATTCAAAGTGTCCGTTAAAGACAGCAATTCCGTACATGGTGATTTTGTGCTCTCCATTTCTGGTTCATCTTTTATTCCATAGAAATATTGGAAACGGTTATTAGCAAGGCTGTAAAGCACTCATATTCTAAATAAGATTCGGTTCGGAGGATTGAACCAAGAACCCAAGTCAAACCGATCCAGAACCGATTCTTATTTTTTAAACCCTTTACCCATAAAAATGGGTAATAAGAGTATCATAAAGTTGTGCAAATGTATGTAAACAGACAGAAGGAAACATTTGCGTCCCTATAAAAGCAGTGAAAGCCAAAAAGTAAGAGTGATTTGATGTGGTTTGCACTGCGGCTCTGACCTACTTTATTGGACGCTGGCCAGAGACTAAAAATTGTGTAATCTCTTGGCACAATCCTCGACATGCGTTCGGCTCGTGTAGGTGTGAATTGCCGAATGCGGCTACGGGTGACAAACGCTGATAAAAAGTATATAGATTTTTAATCCGCATTAGCAGCCGATTCGATATAGCTTTTCCCGTCGTCTGGCTGTCGGTCTGTATGAACGCGTCGATCTCAGAAGCTATAAGCGATAGAGACTTGTGCTTTTGCATGTAAGTAGGCGTATATTAGAGCCCTGAATGAGTGGAGTTCAGGTACCATTTGACTCAACTTTTAAAAAACAAGTTCAAGTAAGTCAAATCCCACATTTTTTTGGCTTTTTCGGAATGAAAATTCTCTGAAAATTTCAAACAAATCCGGTAAATTTTGTCGGAGATATACCTATATTTGTAAGGACACTTTAGGGCTACAGACACATTATCTTCTTCTACACATGCCTTCCTGACTTTATCAACTGATGTTGGTAAAGTCGTATTCGAAATTTATCAACGAAAAATAATTGTAAAAATGATATAGAGAGATCACCGCCAAACACCTTTTTTAGGAGGGCCTTCAGGAGATTGTGTCTAGAGAAGCCGTATCTTTCAATATTTTTACATGGTCTGAGTGCCATTAAAAAGTAAAAATAAGTTACTATCTGAATAATTATTACTTCCAACTGAACAATAAAATCCATTTCAAAAAAAAATGATTAAAAAAACGTCTTTTTTGGTCCTTGCAACTGCGTATAACCTCTTAAGCTCGAAGAAATTTCGTACACGTTGCCATGGTCATACCTATGCTCTACCCATTGAAAAGCAGATTGACGAATTTGACTGTGTCGCAGTTGCCCTCGATATCCCGATGGTCTGGCACATCTTGGAAAGATTTGTAGTAATCGTTTTCTGGAATCGAACCAAGCGATTTAATTTCAGCTTATCTGTCTGTATTGAGTGCATTCTCATTCGCGACTTAAACTAAGCAGACCTTAAAAATGTCTAATATAAGCTTGTAGATATGATACAATTTTTTTTTGTTTCTAGTGAAGGTACGAGCCAAAACCTGGGGTTTAGGGGTTCGAGAACCGGTCCGTAAACCGAACCCAAAATTTTCCCACGGGTTCGTACCCCTGAACCGAACCTTATTCAAAATTTTGAAGGTTTGCAGCCTTGGTTAAAACCTCTGAATCGAAACTTCTTCAAAATATCGAAGGATTGCAGACTTGGTTTTATTTCAATGTAAAGCTTAAATGTGACGGTAATGCTAAAATCGTCATTAAACAACTTTACTTTTGTTGCTGTACAATATTATACAAATTATGAAACCGGCGTTAGCTGCGAAAAATAGGCCCCCTCAAAACTTCAAGCTTTATCTCGTTGTATTAGACCGTTTTTAGAATGAGGCTAAGAAAAGTGAGTTAAAAAAAAAAATACAAATAGCCATATTTTGATCAAATATCAAAAAATAACGCGGCTGTTTTAACATAAGGATAAGGAGCGATCCAAATCCATTTACCTCAGCCTTCGTGTTTAATGATTTTCCGTGTATTTGATTGTTTTCTGAGTTAAGAAGGACACCTGGCGTGTAAACGAGACCTTTTCCCGAAACATAACAACTTAACGTAATATTTCTAAAATATTCCACTTTTGGGGATGTCTCAATTAAGTGTTCCTTTGCGAATTCGTGCGCTTACTAATGTTGGCTTTTAAAGAGGGACTGTTCCTGGGCCTCGGCTTGAGTTTTGTTCTCGGGTCGTGTGTGAACTTTGCACACGCGGTTATATTGCCTTTTTGGGCTCAGTTGCGCTATGGTCCCTCTTGTCCTCGCGGTCTCTTTTGACGTGAAACTGGGCCAGGAATCGCTTCTGTGCAATTGTTTCAGTCTTGTCTTTGTAGTTTATGCGTTCCGTATTCTTTTTTGAACAACTTGAAGAGGATTTTCCAATCAAAATCGATTTTTTGATGATATCTATTTTACAATTAATTTGAGGAAAGTGGTCCTATTATCCATTTTTATGCTCTTTATCCATAAAAAATAAAACAAAATATTGAGCCATTCAGTTCTACTTTTTTTTCTTATTAGGGGAATATTAAGCGTATTAAAAACAAGACTTGAAACGCAACCTTGTTTTGATCAATCGGGGCGGTCTTATAAAGATAAATATTTGTTCTAAAAGAAGATTTTTTGTGAGCTTAACTTAACAGGTCATTTATTTATACATGCCTGGTTTAAGAGACCCAAAAACCTTTAACAAATAAGTTCTAAACCGGTTTGAATTTCTGTAATCATAAAAGTTTTATCTCACACTTTCCAACTTGTTCCCATATTTTTTTATCAGCCCATTACACCCCGTTTTTACAGGTCATGGTGACACTTGCATAAATTGTTTTGTTTGTGTGGTACAATACATACTGATGTACGTATGTATATGATGTGGCGTCAATGAGAGAATTGTCAGCGCATTCAATCAGGCTTTTTAGGTCAGCGATTGCTGATCGCAAGTAAAAGTCGCAAGTAGTCACAACTGCAGAAACTAGAAACGAGACGCTACAAACTAAACAATATTCAAATTGAATATGTCAGACACGCAGACAAACAGTTTGGCGCTGGATTTGTACCTTCACAAAAATACGTGTGCCAGGGACTAGTCAGTCAGTCTAGCCAAATGGATTCGTGCCAGACGAAAGACAAGAAAGTGTGTATGTGTGTTTCCAAAATGATTGTGGGTGACGCGACCTGATCCACTTTGGGTAGCATAAATCATATGAAAATTTATGTGCGAAAAATTAAAAAAAAAATATAAACAATGAAAGGGAAACATATATCAAGATCAAGATCGTTATCACAAATGTATGGTGGTACACTCAAAAAAACGGGCTTGAAAAAACTTTAAATTTCATTCGTGGGTGAAATTAAATTTTAAAAATAGTAAAATTAAAGCAAAAATTGTTGTTTTAAGAATTTTGCATACTTGAAGTCAAAAAATTCTTAAAAAAAAAAAAAAAAAAAAATACAATTTATTGGATTGAGTACGAAATAGACTTCAGCTATAATTTGCCACAAATCATGATGAAAATTTGGAAAGTTTCTTTGTTTATTCACAAAAAATATTTTATAAATTGTCAGAAATATATCTAAAATATTCCGAATCTGTCTTAATGAGTATTTCGTTCATAAAATTCTACATTTTCCTCGAGTGTATGTAAATCTTTTCTGCCCCCACACTTTCTTTCCACAAATCGTTTTGCGTAAAGTTCAAGAACCTTTTTGGTCTCAAGAGCTTGAAAATGATCGCTTCGACATCTCTGTTTTCGGAGTGACTCGCTCGATACAATTGTGACAAACAACACTTGCCACTGTCTTGGCCAGCTAGTTGTTTCGTCATATTTTTGAGAAATGAAAACAGTCAAAAAAACAAGCACAAAATAAAGCTGTTCAAACAAACGACGAATTTTGCTGTCGCTGTCTCTTATGAATCGCATTGCCCCAGCCTTGGAACAAGTCATGAAATTATTGGCCAAAACAAGTCGCCTACTCTCTTATAACCCCCGACAATCGTTGCGTTCTCAAATCGCTTAGAATGCTGCTGGCCAAAAGCCCACTCACGAGTCACAAATAACAAATCACAAATTGCTAAAAGCTAAAAGCTGAATATTTGCTATTTAGCTAAACCATTAGTTGTCGTGGCTAGAAAAGTCTGTGTTCTGTTTTCTGTGTGTTTCAACTTTTGTTTGTAATTGCAATTTGGTTGAACAAGTTTTGCTGTTTTGTTTGGTTTAGTTTGGTTTTCATTATGAGCTTAAGCTGGGTTGCATCCGCTCCAGTGCACGAGTAGAGTAGATAGAGCTGGCTTTTGTTTTACAGGTGTTCCACTGCACGAGCAGCAGCAGCAGCAGCAACGGCAGCCACAATCAGTTCCAAAGTTGTTTTGTTGCTTGTATTGTATAATTATTTAATTTATAATTATTTGTTGTACACTCTCTCACACACATACACAGGCGTGCATAGCTTGCAGCTGGGTTTGATGCTATTTTTTATTCACTTTCGTGTCATTAGTAACGGCGCACGTAACAATATTAAAAGCGCGCTCTCTCCATCTCTCTCTCTCTCTCTTCCCTTTTCATCTCTCACTCTCAGCCATTGCAGGAGCTTACCAACAACTGAGCGGAAGAGGAAGTAGAAATACAATATGCAACAAACGTCGTTAACGTTAACAGCGACGCAGCATAATTGGGTGGCAAGCGGTTACACAAGCTAAGCAGCAGCAGCAGCAGCGAAAGAGTCAGGCAGGTGAGCAGCAAGCGTCGACTGCGTTGCAGTATTTTTTGGGGAGAAAGAGAGCCTAAGCCAAAACTGTAAATGATCGAATCATCAACTTTCTCAGCTTTTGTTAACCGCAGCAGCAGCTGAATCAGTGCATGGTAACAAAACTGTGGAAATATTTTCATTGCAGATCAATATTTTTTAAGACAACATTTGGAACTAATCCTAAATGCAAGTGGAAGACCGACGCGTGACCACTAATGGGCTCTCAACCACTTTTGCCTTAGAAATGAGATGAGGGTATACTGGGTGCCTACAAATAAACAAACCAATTTACTTTTCTCGATTCTTTACAACAAAATTTTATCAACTTGACATTGGTAAAAAGCTTTAAAATTCGTTAAGTTCGACTTGGACTACGATATTGACCAAATCGTCAAAAAGAGACTTAAGGCGAAGGTATTTTAAATCCTTAGTTCTTAAGGAAAAATTTTTAATTTTTAAGAAATCTAATTGTTAGATTCTGCGAGTAAATTAATGGGTAATAAATTGTGAACCCAAGCTTATGGGCTAGTTAGTAAAAGTTAAAGAACGCGTCAGGATAAGTTTTATTAGCCCTATAGAATAGCTCTTGAACTAGAGAGTCTGGGTAAAAAAAACGGACAACTTATTTAAAATAAGTGCCCGAAAAAACATAAGGAAAGTTTGCTTTCTTTTTTGTTCCAAAAGCTTGTAAGCCTGTGTATTTGGTGGAACCAGCTTGTCGCTATTAATAATGAGGAGCTTTTTTGGGAAGACAACTAACGCTTTTAAGACCAACATTAAACGGGAAAATGGATGCAACTGCAGCAAAGGTATGACAACGTAATTTTCAAGCACGACAAAACACGGCCACATGTTGCCAAGAGTCTTGATAAAATATTTTGAAGCATACTCAAAATTTTAGCTGAAGTAATTAACTAAAGTAAAATTGGCTGTTACAGCCCCAAAATAGAGCTAAGTCAATCTCTTGGCTCGTGTGTCCTTGAATTTTTGCTCAAAAGAAAGTGACCTACAGTTTAACTCCGAATCCGAAGCGGCAAAGTTTTTGAGTAGCTTTTTCATGGCTACATACTTCACACAACTGACGCCAACAGCTGTAAAGGTGGACCTTATGTGTAAAAGTTTTAAAGAAAAAACTTTTTTATTAGATGTTCCGAGGCGGGATCGAACCCACAACCTCCCGCTCACAAGAAGCACTCGCCACCCACAGAGCCACACAAGGTGTGTGTAAAGTTATTTACTATTGAAAAATATGAAGTAAAGTTTCCGACTTAAGCCGGCAAGCTACACTTAAGTCAATTTGATAAAATTACCATAACATTGAACAATTTTTATTTTTCCGATCCAGTATTATGCATTCATTTATAATTGACCAAAATCTAAAGCATTTTAGTAATATTTTAACCGAACCTTTATTCAAACAGAGTTTGTCCGGCTTCGAAGGTCATAAGATTAGAAAGGATCGAGAAATCGGATTATTATTGGTTAAGATGTCAAGAAAGTTAATATAAAAGTCTCTTTTGAAAAAAAAAAAAAAAAAAAAAAAATCATATTGAGCCCTAACCGCAATAATAACGTAAGCGCCATTTTTACGATAAAAATTCTGTTAATGCAAATATGATCAGCAATGTCATTTACATCTCTAAAAAAAAAAAAAAAAAAAAAAAAAAACTTTGAGAAATCTTATTTCGTTATTTTCGCGGTTACAACTGGATTTTTTCAACCAGTGTAATTTTTTGCATAGAAATAAGGGCTACAGATATTTCAATGGTAACAATTTACAATGCCTTCCTTTTTTTAGTCAATTTTGTCCCGTTCCGATCCCGACCCACATCTTAAACGACCCGTACCGATCCTGATCCCATATTTTAAATTCAAACCCATCACGATCTCGCAGGACCCGCGGGATTCCCGTCCAGTGCCCTATGTTAAAGTATCTTGAATCTTTTGACATGTATTTTACAATCACATAGTAGTCAAACAGATACATGTTAAAGTATCTTATATATTTTACCGTGTATATCTTGTTTAAGTGATTGAATATTACAAAATGGACACAAATAAATTCTTAAAAAACAATTCTTTATTAACTTGAAAAGGAAAGCAAATTTTTCTTTAAAAATTATTAAATTTAAAAATTAAAAAAAAATTAAATTATTGTGTTTTGGGTAAAAACAATAAAATCAACATACAGCCTAGAGTTGGGTTTTCAGATCTTGTAAAGGAACAATATTGTTCTTATTTTGTTCTTATATAAGGTCTTATACTCGATTAGCTAGTAACTAGTTGTATTTGCCGTAGAAAAATACATCGAGTAAGTTTTAGTTATTCAGGATTCATAACTTCCACTTAAAATTTGGTACCTTAAGGTAACAATTCTACTATAACACCAAGTATAAGAGCAATATAAGAAAAAATATAAGAGTTCTGAAACCAACTCTATTAGAAAGATTTTTACTCTGTGGTTGAAGTGTTGTCTAGGTAACACAAACCATTTGGGAACGGATTGGTTGCAAAGAAAATGGAAGTTCTATAATGTTATGTTCACATGAACAAATTCATTTGTCAGGGAATGGAAGAGTTAATGGTTCTCAAGGTGATAAATAAATAAGAAAGAATTATTATCATATGGGAAAAGTCTTTAACTAGCTGCAAATAAAAGATCTACACAGGGATGGAATCCGGTTTTGAACCGAACCGAACCAAATCGATGCGATTTGTAATTCGTGGTCGTAAAACGATGTGAAGTCCTTTCAAACATATTGAAACAAACCAAAGACCATAATATAAAACGGTTCGAAACGGTTTATTTAAAATACGTTTTTGTAAACTTGTTTTTGTTGGGGGAAAATCGACTAAGCGAAATATCTTGCATCAAATTTCTTTGGAAATTTAGAAGTTTTAATTTCTAAGCGATTTGCAAACCTGGTTCAGTAAAACCGCGGAACAAAGGCAGCGTGGGAGTTAAGCTCTGACTGATTTCAATTTGTATTTGATGACACACGTGTATATACAGTGAAATCTCTTTTGAGCGGATACGAATAGGAAGATGTGCACTTCAAATCAAGGAAGAAAGAAGCTTTACCACTTTTTTAATAAGATTTGGTATAGCTAGCAGATCTCACTGTATATGCATATTTTAGAGTTTTCGTTTCATTTAGACACTTTTTGGCAAAAGTTGTTTGCCAGTTTTAAGTGATTACTCAAGAGTTATTCTTGGATCAGAGCGCTGGTTGAGTTCATCAATTGCTTTAGCATTTGGAGCTTGATCAGCTCAGCTTCAGGCGCAATGCTGAATCAGCTGATTTTGGATATTGCTGCGGTGACTCCTGTCTCCTCTTTCTCTCTCTCTCAGAGAGCACACTTGCTATAATTTCAATTACAAAATAGCAGAAATTTCCAGTCAATTCCAAACAAACAGAAATACACGCACACACACAACACAACAAGTACATAAACTTGGTAGTGTGTTTGCCGAAACGTAACGGGGCAGTGGCCGTGGCTGCTGCCGCTGTCGACGCCTGTCACTGCTGCTGCTGCTGCTTTATTGTTGGTGGTGGCGGCACTATTGTTTTTGTGATACGCGGTGGAGAAAGGCGATTTTCTCTTTAATTATATTTTATTTATTTTTACATACAAAAAAAAAACATTGTAATGTTGTTGTGGAATTTTTTTCATGATTTCCGTTTTGTTTTGGGTTTTTGTCAAATAAATCAACCGGCGCGTATGTTGCGTGTGCTGCAAACACACACCACTACACTCTCACTCACAATTTTTGTTTGCAAAATAAATTTGCATTGAATTTGTGTGTTGAATTTCGAAATATTCAAAATTTATAACAACAACAACAAATGGCTAACAATGCAAGCCAAGCTTTAGGTTACACGCACACACGATCCACAAGCGAAACGACGTAAGCAGCTAACTAAACAGTTCAGGCAGCGAGCGGACGCGCGTTTTGTGTGTGCTGCCTCGACGAAACTTTGTGAGAGACTGAATTGGGCTTAAGCAATGGAGAGGCCAACACAGTCCCCCCCGCGTTAGTATGGGTGAGCAGCAGTTGCTGTGTGTGTGTTAGGCAAGTTTGTGTGCCAGTTGTTATTGTTGTTGTTGGCTGCTGTTCTTTTCTTTTCAATTTGATCTACAATAACAAATATTGTGCCCAAATAAAAACAAAAACAGAAAAACAATTGGCAGCCCCATAAGTGAAATTAACATTTATCTTTATTTGACGCATGTTGGCACAGTGGGGTTAATAAGCATTATATAATTTCAATATACAAAAAAGTGACTGTAGCAAAAGCAATTATCAGCATTCATTTACATTTTCTACTCAGTTTTAATCATATTCGTTCAAAAAAGCTCTCTCAAAAGTGCAACACATTGATCTTTTTTTTGTATTCTGTTTTGAAAGCTTTTAATGACTTCCTCCCTATTTGACTCCATTGTCAAATTGGGTAATTGCAAAAAACCGAGAAAAAAAAAACCCCGAAAATACATAAATCTACAAACAGTCGTAAAAAGGTGTAAATTTGTATGCAAACGACATTCACACACATACATAAACGCACAAAAGGCAGTTCGCTCCATAATGCTATAACAAAGTGAGGCAAGGCTGAAAAGTTGTAAGCTGGAAACTTTTGCAGCACACAAAATGTGTATGTATGTGTCTGTAAGTAAAGTTTGTGGAGGATATAAAAACGTTTTTCAGGTATTGATATTATAAAAAACTGAGTCTTAATTGCAATAGTCCCCAAGGATTGTGATCAGGGGAGATCAAAGCCCTAAATCGTTCTTCTGTTTAAGTTCTGCAACCAGTTTTTAAGTCTTCGTTATCTTCATAATTGTTTCCTTTTTTTTTTAGATTTTTAGCACCAAATTTTAAGTATTAAAAGAAAAGAACGTAAGCTCGTATTATATTTTATAAAAGTGCTGCATTTTATGATTCGAATACAGGTCCGGCGGTTCGCATGAATGCAGTTTATGCTCATATGACTCACATACACATACATACAAATTTTGTGTGCTTCTTTATTGACACTTGACATTTCTTCAGTGTGCTTCTGAAAATTGATGTAAAAGATTGATTCTACGCAAGTCTATTGTTTGCTTGCTTGATCGCGACGTCAGAAATTGGGAATTGGATTTTTTTTGCAGCAACAGACTAGAACCTTTTTTAGACACCTTTTTATTTTCGCTTAACGACACTCTAAACTTAGAGGCTTATAATTGTCGGTCGACACCTTTTTATTTTCGCTTAACGTCAATCAAAACTGAGAGGCTTATACTCATTTATTTATATTGCAGCTGGCACATACATACAAAGTTTGTGTGCTGAACCTTTTTCTTTCACTCTCGTGCTCTAAAGCAAAAGTAGTATCGCTTAACGTCACTCAAAATTGAGAGGCAGCGCAAATTCAGTCTCTTATACTCATTCCTCCATGTTGCAGCTGGCACATACATACAAAATTTGTGTGCTGAACCTTTTTCTCTCACTTTCGTGCTCTTAACAAAAGTATTATCGCTTAACATCACTCAAAATTGAGAGGCAGCTTAAATTGTATCTCCAATACTCATTTCTCCATGTTGCAGCTGGCACATACATACAAAATTTGTGTGCTTATCCTATTCCTATCACTCTCGTGCTCTTAGCAAAAGTTCTGAGTTGGCATATTATATATATTATTGATCAGCATAACAAGCCATGTCCGTGACTGGCAGGCCTATATACTGCATATTGAAGAAGTATTGGTTGTAAAGAAAGGGCTCTCCCATATGGCCTCACCTTGTTTGTTGCATTATGTTACGCTCTGAGCGCGATGTAGCCCCAAAAACAGCTGACAACAACAACTGCAACTACTGCAGGCGAGAGTGTGGGGAATAAAAAAACGAGAGACGGAGAGAGACAGAGCGTAAGCACGAACAATAAGCTAAGCTTACGTTACGCTCAGGTGAGTCACAAACGAAGGGCAGGCGGGGGCGCTGCTGCTGTTTTTGTTGTTGTTGTTGCCTCTCCATATGTGCATGTGCTGTACATTATGGCTGGCAGTTTGGTAGTTAGTCGCTTGCGGCGGGCTACTAACAAAATGGGCAACGTAATGCCTGACTGGCTTCGAGACTCCGAGACTCTGAGACTGAGCCAAGCGTTAAGCTTGATGACTGTATTGCGGCCGCTTGCATGTGAGTACAATTGTATGTATGTGTGTGTGTGTGTGTGTGTGAACACGCCGTTTCAGACAACAAACCATTTATATCCGGACCTGAGGCCTGTTTTGACTTTTCATTGAAACCTGCTGTTCGCTGTTGTTGTTGTCGCGGGCATCGTTAAAACTAAAGTCATAAAAATATATAAAAACAAAAACTTTTGCTGCTCCCCCCTTCCCCTAACTCTAAGGCTTGATGATAGTATTAACGCATTAGGCACAAGGTACACAAAACCTATTTGAAATACTGACTGGGCCCGCCCGCCACTGCCAGTGCCTGTGCCAGTGTGTCTCACACACTGAGTCGTGTCTCAGCTGTTATGAAACAATAAACAACAGTCAACAATGATGATGACAACTACAACAACAACGGCCTAAAACAACATCTCTTTACTACGAGGGTTGCTATGGGTATTTAATGAATGTTTTGGCATATGCAAGGAATGCTAGAAATTGACATTGAGATGGCAAGGAATGCTTTTGATGGCACTCGCAGCAGCTGAATGGAAAGTGAAGCGACTTCTTCTCAAACTGCAGGCATTTGAATGAAAAAAAAAAAAAATAACAAAATTTTAGCATTCAGTGGGAAAAATCTTGCTACCCCGAATGTTTCTACAACAAATAAGAAAGACATCGAAAAAATTCAGCTCAGAAGGATGACTGCTTAAAAACACACTAACTTGACGTCTCCAGAAATGGGCCTTCCATCAAGGAAAACGTTTAGTCACTTGAATGACTTATCCTCTTAAGATATGTAAGAGCCTTTGAGACTAGCTCGTGGCGTTTTAGAAACTTAGAATAAAAGTAAGAAATTGACCATTTTGTGATTTAAAACCGGGTTTTTTGACCACATTTGTTCTGAAAATTAAAAAATTTTTGTGGAAGTGGAATTGAGAACATGACTCATTCTCTTTTACAAAAAGTAGAAGATTAAAAGAAAGAATATACACTCAGAAAAATAAAAACCAATAACTTTGTATTTAATTAAGTACAAACGGTGTCAAAATAGTTCGGTAAGTATGTAAATACTTGATGCAAGTACAAAGTTCTTATAACAAGTACGATTTTTTCAATCCAATTAAGTACATTTTTCCACCTATTATCGATATCTTTTTGATCATAATTTTAGGTAGTAAAAGTCTTAAGCAATCTAATTCCATTTATTAAATTAATGTTAATAAATTCTAAATTATTTCCCCAAAACATTCTTGATACCAAATAAGAGTAAATAAATTATGTACAAAATGTGCTTGGTTTAAGCCCATGAAAATTAGTGGTTGAAACGATGTCTGCATTGAATCAAATATAGCTGCAAAGATCTTATTTTGGGACAGATTCGTGTAGAAATATTTCGCAATATTTCGAGAGATAAAAAGATGGTGAATACTGCATGACTTATATTTTCGAGGTATATATTTTATACGCACGAATCACGCACGTATCACGGATGTACACCAACGAAAGGCTGTGTTTTCTCACTATTACGTCGTGACACATCGTAACACGTTTTCAATCACGTCACCTCTAATATAAACTTTGCATTATACAATTGTACTTGAAATAAAATGTGTACATTTTGATAAACGATTTTCCACTGAAGCCCCAAGAGTGCCCTTAGACACTTATTTGGGGATGCACCAGATACCTCTTCCCACCTACTGAATTCCAATTTGTTTTGAATATATTTAGGGCCGATTTCTCATATTCTAAATAGGTGCTATATTTACTCTGCTATAGAAATCGGCCCTTAATTTGTTATAAAACTAAAAAAAATTGCAAAACCAACTAAAGTGAATACGCAAACCAACCAAAGCGAATACACAAACCCATCTCAGTTAGATTCACAAAAGGAATGGGCGCATTCAGCAGAGCCACTTGATCCCTAATAAGCTTTACAGAAAAACACTTATTACTTAGCAAACTTTTGGGAAAACTCTATGTGAATGTCATTTTAAACAACAAGAAAAAAGTATTCTACGTAAATTACCAAGTAATATATCAATGATCATATATCAAGCTGTTCTGCTGAATACGCCCAATGTCTTCAGGGTGTAACTCAAGGACAGGCGCGAAAGTAAACCCTATTGTAGCAGTTAGACCATAATCTTATACACAAACCTTCTAACTAGACATTTGAATAGGAAAACTAAACAACTTGGAAATTTTTCACCGAAGGTTTGTTCGAAAGATTTTTAAAACATTTGACAAAGAGATTTCTTTGTCACCCCCAATTTACATTTTTTCAACTGAAAATTATTACTGACTTTTAGATCTTTGAACCTAACCTAGCAACACTTGTTGCCAGATAAAGTCCCACCTCACTTCAAGCCCAAACAACTCCTCAATCCCCCTCTCTCTCTCTCTTTTCCTCACTGTCAGTGAGTATTGTATATTTGATTAGTAAACAGCGCGAAAGCTTTGTCATATGTAGTTACTAACTATGTGATTACCGCTGGCTAGCGGGGCTTGACCTTAAGCGGTTTGAACCCAATTTGTAAATACAAGCAGCCCTGATGCGAGGGTTTATACACTCACACAGAGAGAAGAGACCTTCAGTCCGCCCCAAAAAAAAAAAAATAACGAAAAATAAGCAACAACGATTGCGAGAGCTTAACCCGCCATTGGGCACCTTCAACTTGCGTGTGTGGCGGGGCCATTGGATTGTGCATTCGGTCATGGCTGCGACTTTGCCTTACTGGTTGCTGGTTGGGCTCATTAGAAAGTGAACGCTGTGAGACAATATCAGACAACAATGCTGGATAGCTAGGCTAATGAAGCATGTCGACGATGAAAAAACAAAGATTCACTCTCCTCTGTCATTAGGTTTTTCATTCAATTAAATGTGTAACACTAGCGTCAAAGATGAGCGCAGCCAGCAGACAAATGAAAATGTTGAAAGAAACCAAAATTATGTTAGTGGGAATTTTTGTATTTTTTTTTTTTGTGGTTTCATGAAGTACAGGAAGTGCCGCTGCCAACTTCACTTTCACTTGCACTTCACTTGCTGCTGCTGCTGCTTGGCCATGAATGAATGCGCCTCCATTTGGCTGCCCACTGGCTAAGTTTTTTTTTTTTTTTTTTTTTGTATCGCCGTGATGGCGCCTTCATCAATCACACCCGTTGCGGTGGTGGTGGCGGCCGGCATCGCTTGCTGCTCGCTGCTTATGTGGTACAATGGGAAAGTTCGCCCACAAGGGTTCTCTGCGCTCGTTAGGCTCTAAATCACGTACAGCGCACAGCACACGCCCACCTGCCCATCTCCCTCCCCCCATCGACAAGTGTATCATTAGCTGTTTTCCTGCTGCTTTCTCATTGATTTTCGTTTGAATTTTTCATTGGAAAAATTCATGTTTACAAGCGATTAGCAGCTTATTATTTATGTTTCTTTGCAATTGGATTTCTCAACTTTTGTGTGTGTGTGTACTTTATTGTTGTAGTTGTTGTTTGCCAGATGTGTTGAGGCGCTGAAATCGCTGACTGATGGTCAACCACTGGAGAAAGACAAATCTACAAAAGCTTTACATAATCCACTCACAAAAATGGTCATCATTATTATTATGCGAAAATCATTATTAGCCATTTTTGGAAGGGTTTCAACAGAAGAAGCTAATGAACTTGAAAAGTTCAAATAGGGAGAGTAGGCACCGTTAAGTATCACCAAAAGATTTTCATTTAAATTTGAATTTATTCTTAGATTGTGGAGTTTATTTACTTTAACATTTATTCAAATCTTCATTTCCTTCAGAAATATTATTTTCAGATTCCATCGACCTCTTGGTACATGTTCTCTTGATATATTAAACCTAACTATGGTTAATCATTATTTTCCTAAAAAGTTTCAAAGTCGTTTTAAAATGAATTACAGTCGATTTTCACTATTTCGAACTTTCTTTCCTGCAATTTTGTTAAATTCTAAAACCATTCTATATTAAAAATTGTTTGTATAACGAAAAGTTTGGTTAATCAGGCTGATAGTCATAATTACCATACCCGCAAACCTCCCAAAATGCAGGGTTACAAACCGGAATATTTTTATTATTTAGTTAACTTTTGTAGAGAATAGTGTTGGGTTGGTTATTCTTCCACCAAGCACTGGCCGCCCTCAATCAACTCAAGTCAATGAAAAACGAGAAGGCAAAGCTAACTTCGACTGTGCCGAAGTTTTAATGCACTTGAAAAACTTTACTCCAACTGATTTAACTGGAAAAATATATCTAGGATATAGATATCAGATATTTAAAATTTTTAAATCATTGATAATAAAAATTTGATACCATAAAAAAAAACTTTTCTTAGTAAAACACATTTTTCCGACCGATCGGTCCTATGGCAGCTATATGCTATAGTCATCCGATTTTGATAATTTTTGTTAAAATTATGTAAAAGCATATAAAACTAATATATACCAAGATTGGGGACGCTACGATAGAAAACAAAAAAGTTGTTCTCACTAGAAGTAGTTTTTTGACCAACCGTTTATATGGCAGCTATATGCTATAGTCATCCGATTTTGATAAATTTTTCAGAATTGTGTGGAAACATATAAAACAAATATATACTACGATTGGAGACGCTACGATGGAAATCAAAAAAGTTTTTCTCACAAAGACTTATTTTTCGACCGATCGGTCCTATGGCAGCTATATGCTATAGTGATCCGATTTTGATACATTTTTCCAGAATCATGTGGAAGAATATAAAACTAACATATACCAAGATTAATGACGCTACGGTGGAAAACAAAAAAGTTTTTCTAACTAGAACTAGTTCTTAGACCGATCGTTCCTATGGTAGCTATATGATATAGTCATCCGATCCGGCCGGTTCCGACATATTAGTTGCGTGCAGTAAAAAGAAGACACTGTGCAAAATTTCAGCTCGATAGCTTTAAAACTGAGAGACTAATTCGCGTAGAAACAGACGGACAAACGGACAGACGGACGGACGGACGGACAAGCGGAAATGAACTCAGCTCGTCGTCCTGATCAAGAATATATATAGTTTATGGGGTCGGAAATGAATATTTCTATGCGTTACAAACTTCTGGGCAAAATTAATATACACTTTTCAAGTGTATAATGAAAACCGCCGTTATTCACCATACAAGATTGCCTAGAAACTGAATGTATCAACAGTGAAAACCCACAATTTGGAAACGTAAACAAGCTCGTTATTTGGGTACCAAATGTTTTAAAGAAATTTCACTCTACTCTGAAACAAAATAAAAACCTAATTTTAGGTCTTAGCAGTTCCTAAAACAATAAACTAAACTAAACTAATTTGAACACGCTACCACCTCAAAAAAATCAACTTTTTCCGACCGATCGGTCCTTTGGCAGCCATAGAATCCGATAGTCATCCGATCTTAACCCATATTTTGTAAGACTGTTTAAAAGAATATGATATTTATAATTCCTGAGGTAAAGAACGTTATAATGGTAATCAAAAAAGTTTTTCTTTATAAGAAGACGCATTTTTCGAGTCATCCGATTTTGATAAAACTTTTCAGAATTGTGTGGAAGCATATAAAACTTATATATACCAAGATTGGTAACGAACCGGAACCGCACAAGGAGCACTTTTTTTGCTAACGACAGATCTGATTAAAACCAATGATCGTAGTTCCTAAATCAGGCAAATTTTGTTCCCAGTTGCGTTGCTAGCCAGATCAACTCGATTTAAAATATTGCGAACAAAATTAAATAAAATATTATAATTATGAGAAAAACAGCCTTTTACTGTTTAAGTCCATTGGTCTCGGTTTTTTTCCCTCTGCGTACGAGCTTTAAAGATCCAATTGGGTCAAGAATTAATTCCAATTGATAAAAGGCTAAAAATCAATTGGAAGTCCACCTACTGTTTTAATGCAATTGTCGAATTTAGTGCGACATCCAACAGAGATTCTCAAGGCAGCGTTACATATACAAAAAATCTGTGTTTGGTGTGCTTTAAGCAAGCGTCATCAACGGCGCGCCGTTTAAGAGCCTTGATTAACGATTATTACGTGCCCCAATTGATTGGAATTTTTATTAAAAGACATGTTTTTCCAACAGGACGGCGCCAAATGCCAAACAGCGCGTCAAACATTTGACTTACTAAAGGAAAGATTGGCCGAACGGGATTCCGAGATTGTGCAATTTAATACCTTTGGACTATTTTGTTGGGGGTTATGTGAAGTCATTGGTTAAAGCAAACAAACTTGGAAGATAACATGGTGCGAACCATTGCCTAGATACGGCCCACTTTGCTTGATAAAGTGAATGAAAATCGGACTTCCTGAATAAGCCAGGCGCCTACATGACCAAAGTCATATTTTTACACTAAGGGCATAAAAATATTTTTCTAAGAAAGAAATATAAGTATTTTATTACATACACTTAGAGCACTAAATAAAAATACACTTTATCTATTCTTTACATTATTCGCAATCACTGAAAGAAAATAATATAAAATTTTCCTACACCGAGAAATAAAATGAATATTTTTCATTGGGCGCGTTCAGCAGAGACACTTGATCACTGATCAGCTTAACAAAACTGATCTTATTATATAGCATAATTTTGGGAGGTCTTGTTAAATTGACATTTGGAAAAGCTCCATGTAAATATCATATCAAATTGAAGAGGAATAGTAGGCTACGTAAATTACTAAGAAATATTTCATTGATCAGGGAGCAAGTTCTTCTGCTGAACGCGGCCATTGTGTGGCTCAATGGGTAGCGTGTGCCCCTACTGTGTGGGAGGTTGTGGGTTCGATCCCGCCTCGGAACATCTAATTAAAAATTGATTCTCTATTTATGTACATATAAATTTACACCGATTTTTCAAAAAATGTCAGAACGGTATTTTATAACATAACACTATAACATTTTAAGTATTATTTTGAAATTAAATTATTTTGAATCAAAAAAAAAAAAAAAAAAAAAAAAAGTGTGACCTCTTTTTTTCTCTCTGCACAAAATATAAAGGGAAACACCCTATTTTGTTAATATATAAAAAAAAGGAATATACAATCTTATCTCTGGCCTGTCTTTATCAGATAATTGCTTTAAGCTTGACAACCCTTGCAAGTAAGAAAACCAACTAAATAAATTCTATAGAAATTACATTACCATGTCGCATTTCGTCAGCTTCAATTCAATGCAAATTAACGGACAAACGGACGGACGGACGGACTCAGCGACGTTGTTTCTGTCGACAATAACAATGGAAACGCGTTTAACGTTTGCTGCGTTTGCAATTGCTGAATTGGGCAATGCAAAAGCAAAAAAACAAAACAAAACTAACGTAACGAAACAAAAAAAAAATTAGTTCTTGCTTTGCATATCCATTCATTGTATCTATTAAGAGAGAGAGAGGGAGAGAGACCCCGGCCAGAAGCCAGGCCAAAGACTAACTGGCTTCAAGAAATTTGGCACATAACTAGGACGACAACAACAACAACTGCTATAAGAACTGGTAACTGGTGTGTACTCGTATGTGCCAACCACCGGCAACCGGCAGTCATGTCCGCCCCCTTCCGCCCCTTCATACATGACGTCAGCCGCTGCCACTGCTAACCAACTTCCCCAACTGGTTTTCCACTTTAATTTAGATGCTTTCATGTGATGTTCATCGGGTTTTAATTTCGACTGCAGCTCCTCTGAATTTATTTACACATTTGCGTAGGCCTACAAACCCAAAAGCCTACTAACAAAAAAAAAAAAAAAAGAATGGAGATCCAGTCAAAACGGGTAGTGAGTAGAAGATGCAAATAAGCGAATCATTGATTTCGTTCCATTTCATTAGTGGGGTAAAGTCTGTCGTGCAATTAGCATTGAACGGTGTTAGTTCAATTGAATAGCTAATCAACATCACTTTTGGGTCACGTGGAACAGGGTTGAAGGTAAGCAGAATCTGAAAGTCAAAACCAAATTAACAACTATTTCAAATTTCGTAAACTTTATTAGTGTAAATATTTTTCGCAAAGAAACAGCTGTGAGTTATGAATAACATTTCTCAAGTTTGCGAGGAGGCGGTGGGTGGGTGGTAAAAGTTGTTATGGTACCTGGCAAAAATTTTAATTGGAACAAAAATGTGTTGCTCACTTAACTGAACAAGTAAAAATTTTCTTCTTTAATTACTCTTTTTTGTTCAGTTGTTCACTTACTTGTTAGTTTCGTTAAGTTGTTTAATTGCTTCTGACTTGTTCTTTTAATTTTTGATGAAAAATTTAAGAAAAAAATTTCATTAAAAACTGTGCCAATAGAAATTTATGTAACGTCAACGTCAGTTGGTAGAGATAGCTAAAAAAGACGGACGGACGGACAGACGGAAAGACCAGAAAAAAAAGATTTTTAAATTTAGTAAATTGGAAAACATACTTATATTATTCCAAAAACTAATGAAAAAAGGTTCAAACAAAATGAGTTGCCCAATTCGAGGATTTTTGCAATTTTGTAATCAGAGTCAAAACCCACTTCCGTTTTATGTAACGTTACATCAGGGCATATTTGTAACTTTGAATCCTCTGGGTCGCATTTTATCTAAATATAGTGCTATTTACTACCTAAATTAATTTTAAATTTTTTTCCAATTTTTTTTTTTATTTATCGTACCAATTTTTGTCACGTTAGATTGCAAATGCCCATAAAACTTTGAACAACTTTTTAACCGGTTCAAATTGGTAATTGGTCCAAAAACCTCTCAAAAAGATCCAACTTCATAAAATACCTTCATTGAGTGTAGGTAGGCACTCAATATATCCACTTTTGAACCGGTTTAACAAGATTTGAACCAGTGGCTAACTAACCACATAATTTTAAATTCATTGCTTTAAGCCAGTGGTGGGCAAACAATACAATTCTGTTGCTCCGCGTTGGACTGGAAACAGTTTATTTTGCTTTGTTACAACAGCTGGAAACGAAGCTTATGTGTCGGTGCTTTGTGTGCTACAGCGGCAGAAGCAACGTAATCCAACGCTGCTTCAAGCGGTTCGACTCCAAACCTTTTTGAAGCCATGGTTTCAGTACCAGCGGCCATTATTTATTTGTTTTGAAAACAGATCAAAGACTGTTTATTAAATTTTTCTACAGCTATGAAACAAAGCGAGGTGCTTCCTCTCTTTCTGGCCATCTTTTCTGGTAATCCAGCTTTAGCTGTCTTCACGTGTTAAATTTTTTCTTAAGTAAAAACAAACTTGCAAATTACTCGGTTATCGATAGTTTTATAAAGAAGCAATCATAGTTCCAGTATAAATATAAGGTAAAGATATCACAAATTCACCAATAGACACTCCCAACTGCTTTTCACCATTCCATTGGTAAACTCCGGCTTCATAACTATGGCCGCACACATTTTTTTCAGTGTTCGAATACTCAGAGAGAGGGAAGAGCGGTTGCTCTTGATTCTTCCAAAATTAATTATGTGCGGCCATAGTTGAGCACTAAGCATAAGTAAAAAGGTGAATCTTAACGCTAAATTGGGCATTGCTAGTGTTGTTGTTTTGTTTTGTTGCTTGCTTACATTATTTTTGATTCTCTTTTTATCTGCAATCACCAATTGTTGCTCTTCCCTCTTTGAGTACTGGTACACTGAAAAAATTGGTCGCGGCCATAGTTATGCACCAGTAGGCCATGCCATTTGTGATATTTGCTCTGAGCTTAAAAAGCATTGGAATTTTTATTTAATTTGTCAGTGCGGTTTTTTATCACATCCAGAGCAGATGTGATTTAAGGTTTTTTTCTTCTTTTCTTTTCTTTTTTTCAGCCAATGGACTTTAAGAAAACTTCCGGCTGAGGCCTTACTTTAGTAAGATTAGGGAAATATAATTAAAATAAAGAGTTTAAATTATTACTCAAAATTTTTAATAAGAAGCTTAGACATATTTTAGGTTTCCAACTGTTTTAGGGCGTTTTTACATTCATTAATTTTTTGGATATCGTGAAACAATTTAAATTTTATAGTGCGACCTTAATAAAAAATATTTTTAGCACGTTTTTATGTAAAAAAAAAAAAACGGATAGAAATATATTTAAAAATTAGTTCATGTGGAAATATATTTTTAATTTTATATTATTCGTGAAAAATATGATAAATATGACCACAAAATCCGACGGATTTATATGTCAAGGTGTATGCAAAATATTTCAAATAAAATTCGCATTTACATATATTTTGATTAAACCGGAAATATTGTAACCCGGTTAGACAACTATAATTTTTGCTCTCTCTCTCTCTCTGATTAAACTTATCACTGCCAGATTATGGTGTTTAATTGCTTCGGCATGCTATTGACAGTTATGTACATATAATCACGTGTTTATCTGTTGGCATTTAATGCGCGTGTCTTCGTTGTGGGAGTTCGTTCGCAATTCACAAACACACACACAAGTAGTTCCATAACACGCGTACTAACATACATTCAACGCATGTATATTGTACATAGATAGCTTATTTGACAAATGGCAAAGTTCAAGGTTTATGTAGCTGCAAAAACACACACACAGAAAGCTAGATACATACACAGATGAGATGGAGATGTAAAGAGACAAAAAACTTAATCGTCGTTTTTTCTTTCTCAAATACAAAATTTCAACTACTAGCGTGGGGGGTGCTGCATACATGATTTTTGTTTTTTTGTTGTTTTTTTTTTTATGAATGAAGTACCCAGAACGCCAATTTTTCATTTGTGGGCGTTCCCCGGACTCCATTTTGGTATGGAGCTAGACACTCAGGGTTCAACTACACATGTCATGTAATAGAGGCGCCAATGTGCAATTTATTCTCGGCTTATTTACAAGCTAATACATACGAGGGTGGATCGAGAAGTACCCGGCGAGAAGTAAGAAGAAAAGACTTCAAAGCTTCAATTTTCTGTGGAATCGGACTTAAAAAAGACTACAAACCCTTGAAAATTTGAAAAAATATTATAAATATAAATTTTTTTTATAACGAGAATAACAAACAGGAAAAAAGGATACTTCAGTGAGTATGAACAAGTAGGGCTGATCAATATTTTTTTTGGGATTTAACCAAATAGAAAAACAGTTTGAAGCAATTTGTAGGCGAAGTGGTAATAAGAAGTAAAGGAATTTGATGCAAGAATCAATAAATATGATTAACATAAGTCTTTCCTTTCCCCACATTTTATAAAGCAATTTATGCTAAGAGAATGTTTTCAATATCTTATTACCCCAGCTTTAATTCAACTGAACTGACTTTTGTGGAATTTAATTTAATTTGAATATATGTTGCATACTTATGGGCATGTAATTTATTATTACAAAAATCAACAACTTACTCAAAAGCTTAATCTTCTGCATACTTTTAGGCATACCGTATAAGTACAATTTAAAGTTAACATTGGCATACTTGTTGGCATACTAAAACTTTAAAAACATTAAACTATAACAGAAAATGTTTGCGAAAATGGGGCAACTTATTATTTTATATCCGTCTTAAAAGGGTATATTAAGATTTTGGCCAAAGGAAGCATTTCCGACCCCATTAAGAATATATAAAAATTCTTAAACAGTATAAATAGACGAAATAATCAAGCCCTGTTTGCCTGGACAACCCTCCAAAAGATCAGTAGGATTTCGAAGACAGTAGACTTCCTTGGTTTCCATGCAGATAAAGTTTAAACTTTTCTATTGTGAATTGAAATTTGGTCAATATTGATGTAGCAGCAAATGACAAGCTATTCACAATGAAAACAAGGCAACATAAGGGCCTACTAGATTGTCATGTCCAACGCGTTGAACAGTGTGAACCCAGCCTAATGTTACTGTGTTTATGTGAGTTTTTATTCTCCTTCCTTTATGTTAGCAAAGCAACGTCACTTTGTTCATATGAACCAGATAATTTTAATGAATTAATTGTTCTGTAACTGACTCAAATGAGCTTCTCAGGCGTGTGTAAATGCTAAACTGAGTTGCTCAGCTCAATTTTTTGATACTCAGGTCTGACGAAAACTCAGCTGAAAAATCAGGTCACAGCCTTAGACAAGACTGTTGAATCAGAGATGGACGTGTGATGGAATTTTAATGGCACAAATAAAAAATGCATGTCATCTTCCATATAACATTAATATACCCTGCATCAAAGATACAAAGGGTATAATCAGCTTGTGCAGGCAGAAAAAAACACCATCGACCCTATAAAGTATATCTATTCTTGATTAGAATCAACAGCAGAGTCAATATATCCCTGACGGAGCTGGTAAAATAGTAAGGCACCAAACTTGGTGCGTCAACTACTTATATGCACACTCCCCATCAATAGAATAGGACACCCCTTAAATCTGTTTTATATTAACCACTGCTTCCAAATCAAGCATGCCAGAGACTTAATTTTTTTTTTAATTAAAGGTTATTTAATTGTTGCAATATATCCACAAGAAAGACTTAGCGACAAAGTTTTAAGTATTAACAAAAATTTATTTTCCAAAATCCGAAAAAATTTGAGTTCCTAATTTTGCGCCACTTGAATAGAACACTATAAGGAAAAAGCCATTTTAAGGAATTTTAATCACAAACGGGTTTGAAAATACATTTTCCAATGGTAAAAGGTTCGGATATTTAAGATTCAAGGTTTTTGTGCTTAGGTATTGGTTCGTCCCAAGTTTTACCAAATTTGTATAGAAGAGTAATTAATTTGTTAAAATTATAAAAATATATATAGAATATCTGATATTTTATTTACTTAAACATACGAATTTAAATATTTTCAACTTAAATTTAATATATACTTCTTTTATCAGTAAAATGACCGCTTAACTAATACTTATAACCGAACCGAAAGTTTGGGTTCGGAACAGGTTAAGGTTCAGATATTTTGTTTACAAGATGTTCGGTTAGAGGTTCCGTTCACAGTAATTAAAATAAGTCGGAACTCTGATATGTAGCCGGTCCAAATAATGAGTTTCTTTGCGAAGATCATGGAAATAATAGCTATTGCCAATATGACCTTCCGAATAAATTTTTTTATTCATCAGACTAGACCACTCAATGCTACCTCGAAGTACAGGTCACATGTGCGAGACAAAAACTGTTGTGCCTTTCGAACCGGGTTAAGAGGTGGCTTCTTATTGATTTTAAATTTTACAACCTTAACATCAATTTTTTAACAGATTTTTAACCTTTCGATCCTTTTTCGAGAGAATTAAACGCTTTTCTTAATATACGGTTGAGTCTTGATTTTTGTATGATATTTTCGTTAAAGGCAGGCCAGTGTCGTTGTGTTCTTTGACCGCCTCGGTTAAGGCTTTTCCTCTACCCATTTTTTTTTTTTTTTAAATTAAATAGTTATTATAATTAAATAATTTAACTTTTTTTAAATTAAATAATTATTATAACCCAAAATAACTAAAAAGTTTGATCAACGAAAAATATGAGTCCATGTGCCAAGCATAACGATCAAACTAGATGCATGTCCTATTCAAGTGGTGCAAAATTAGGAACCCGAATTTGTTAGGTTTTTGGGTAATAGTTTTTGGTAAATACTTAAAACTCTGGCTAAAAGTCTTTCTTCCGAATATATTGCAACAATTAAATGAACTTTAATTGCTTGGTTTGGAAGCACCGGTCAATATAAAATAGACTTAAGGGATGTCCTATTCTATTGGTGAGGAGTGTATGATGCTCCGATACGATAAAACTAGGCAGAACCATTTTGAATCAAATAAGATTGTCTAAGGGCCGTTTTCTCATGTTCCTGTTTTTCAAAACTAGGTACTTTTTGAGAAAAACGATGTTGCCTTCTTTTAGGCAGCTTTTAATTGTTTATCTTTGTGTCTTCTAAGACGCAGATGAGATTTTAAAATCGGCCTAAAAGTAGGCAACATCGTTTTTCTCAAAAAGTACCTAGTTTTGAAAAACATGAACATGAGAAAACGGTCCTAAGTAAATCAATTCTAGTATATCGTTAAAAATATCGCATATCGGTTTATCGTACTTATCATATTTATTATACTACCCTTCTATTGCAATATCTTTGAAAATTGCTTTATTTACCCTTCTCGATCTCGTAATTTATTGAATTATGCTATTTTTACTCGATAATGCACAGAATATAATATATATTGTAACAAAAGATATTTTTTAATCGAATCTTTTTGCAAACGAATTAAAATTTGGAAGGTTCTGCCCAAATCCTGGACAGGTTAGAATGCAAAATCTTTAGAATTACCGACCATTATTTATTTTGTAATAGTTATTTTTGGACTCGCCAAAATGAAATCCAACGAACGCCCACAAATGAAAATAGAAAAACAACCCGGAGGCGTCTTCTCTGTGTTTGTGTGGGCGGCTCAACCTTTTGTTGTTATCAAAAGCCATGGATATGGGAGTTTGTGTGCGTGCGCGCGTGTGTGTGGGCTGATGATACAGGAGGAAAATAGCGTGGGCAGCAGCAGCAGCAGCCGCAGCAGCAGCTATTTCAAACTGCACTATTGATTGGTCAGAGAGGGTGGGGCCAAGCCCACAAAATGTTATTGATTTTTGTGTGCAGCATCTCGTCAATTGCGTCACGAATGCCCTCCAGCTAGCCCAACTAGGACCTTGAACTCTTCACATTAGCTGGCTGCAGGCAAAGGGTGGTTGTTGGGAAGTCGCACAAGTGTCAAGGAAAATGGAAAAACACTAACAAGGATAACAACAAGAAATAAAAAACAAGGGGGCACAACTTACCAGTAGATTTCATTGGAGGTAATCATATTGGTGGTCTTGTAGTACTGGGCGGCCGTATAGCTGCTCATTTGGGAGGGCGTAATGTAATGGCGGCTCTTTAATTATGTATAAGTTAATTGTTTAAGTTTAAGGCAATGTCCAGTGAAATGGAATTGGACGGTTTACAACACTTTTGGCACCGAGTGGGGGGGGGCAGCAGATGAAAAATCAATAGAATAGCTGGGCGGCACACAAAATTTCACTTTGAAGCTATTTTTGTAATTTTTTTTGCGATATATTTATAATCGTTTTATATGAAAAAGAAATCTCGCACATATGTGTGTATTATTAACAGGCAATGGACAGCAGCAGCAGCAGAAGAGGGCCACAACGATGTCGCCGGGGGTGGTGGTGGTGACGGTGGCGGCGGCGGAGTCGTCGGCGACAGACAAACGAATACATACACGGGCCGCGACCAGGCGACGGGGGGGGTCCAAGATTTGACCGGGCACACAATTCGAGGATATTATTTTTGTTGTTGTTGTTGTTGTTATTTTCTAGCTATATAATCTAATATCTAGATTTTTAGAGAACTCCCGGCTGAACTACATATGTATATATAACTCTAGGTGTGTACAAAATGCTTCTAGGCGGAAAAGCGTCTGCGAAAAACTAACGTCGGCTAACTGACTGAATGGAGAACTGACTGGGCCGCATTACTAAAGGCGTCGACAGAGCCCAAATTGCGGCTTCAGAGAGCAAGCGAAGAGAGCGAACCAGCGAGAGAGAGAGCCCCATGACAGATGTCTCTGTGTGCGGGTTGTTTTTTCTCCAAATCCTTCATTTAATGTTTGGTGGTTGGTTTAATTCTTTGCCAAATTGCAGCTAGAAATGGTCAATAGACCCCCTCATCATACTTTCTCCTTCTCAAGGTAGCCTGCAGGATGATTAAATATTAAAGACCAACTACTTTCCACTTTTGTAAAATGATTTTATGACGCATTTCGAGGGCCATTAAAAATCATGCAAAATGGGGCTATTAACAACAATTTCCGTTTCTCTCACACCGAGAGAGACTGAGAGAGAGAGAGAGAGTTAGCGAATGCAAGAGATAACCAAGAGAACTCGTGCCTGTCAAAGAGCATGTGAGAGGGTGGTAGTCCTTCGCTTCAATTCTTAAACAAAGAAAAATCAGTTTGGTTTTCTGTTAACAAGCAAAAGCAACCTCGAGGAATGCCCTCAAGATGCGCCACCCGATATTTGCCAAATGTAAGCAAATACCAAGGTGAAGCTATTTTACAGCTACCCTTATATTTGCACATAAGGCAAGGGAACGTCAAACAAAAAAACAGGGGAGCAAGGGAGCGAAAGCAGACAGTCAGAGAACACACTGAAGAGAGAGCTGTGCTTGTGGCATTACCAACACAAAATTCTACCTACAAATGCACTGCAAGAAGTTAGTGACATAATCTAGCTTTACATAGACTTCCATTCATGATTTTTAATTGTAAATACAATATGTAATGTAGGAACTGTGAAAACTGTGGCGCCGCGATATGATATTGAAATGTATGTCAAGGTTTTGAGAAATTGAATCATGAAAAAAATTCAATAAATACATACATTTTTTGGGCGGCTGTTGGCATACCTGCTATTCAAAAATTCTGCACATATAATTAAAATAAATTAACGACTGGCAAGAATCCTTAAAATGTGTGATTGTGAACGAACCTCTCTATGGAGCTGACCAAGACTGCCTTAGAATGGTTGAATATTCCTCTTTTTTATGCCTTAACCATTTTTTGATTACACTGCAAACGCAGCTGAAAATTAAGAATATGTATGTTGATTTCAAACACGACTTCCCATTTGAGTGACGTACGAACTGCACTCCAAACAGCGATTACTTCTTTACTAAAGCGAACCACTATGTTTATAAGTGTTACAGATACTTGCACGAACTTATTTTATATATACTTTTTCTCTACGAGTAACGGGTATAAACATAAAATTTCATCAACGGTTGATCCTTTTTTACTAGAGCGCGAAAATGAACATTTAATCGCCTTTCGTTCCGATCCCGAACTTAATTATTTTCGTCGGATTTCTGTTCCGCAACGAAGTCTTGGAATTTTTATACACTTGAAAAGTGTATATTAATTTTGCCCAGAAGTTTGTAACGCATAGAAATATTCATTTCCGACCCCATAAACTATATATATTCTTGATCAGGACGACGAGCTGAGTTCATTTCCGCTTGTCCGTCCGTCCGTCTGTCTGTCTGTCTGTCCGTCTGTCTGTCTGTCTGTTTCTACGCAAACTAGTCCCTCAGTTTTAAAGCTAACGAGCTGAAATTTTGCACAGAGTCTTCTTTTTACTGCACGCAACTAATATGTCGGAACCGGCCGGATCGGATGACTATATCATATAGCTGTCATAGGAACGATCGGTCGAAAAATAAGTCTTTGTGAGAAAAACTTTTTTGATTTCCATCGTAGCGTCACCAATCGTAGTAAATATTAGTTTTATATGTTTCCCCACAATTCGGAAAAAATTGATCAAAATCGGATGACAATAGCATATAGCTGCCATAGAAACGGACGGTCAAAAAACTACTTCTAGTGAGAAAAACTTTTTTGTTTTCCATCGTAGCGTCTCCAATCTTAATATATATTAGTTTTATATGCTTTGACACAATTCGGAAAAAATTTATCAAAATCGGATGACTATAGCATATAGCTGCCATTGGACCGATCGGACGGAAGAAAGAAAGTTTTTTATGGTATTAAATTTTTATTATCAATGATTTAAAAATTGTAAATATTTGATATCTATATCCTATATATATTTTACCGGTTAAATCAGTTGGAGTAATCTTTTTCAAGTGTATTAGAACTTCGGCACAGTCGAAGTTAGCTTTGCCTTCTCGTTTTTTTTTTTTATTGAAATCTATACAAAAATATTTGAATTTATAAAGACTTATATTAATTCCGAAATAAATAAATTCAACTTCTAAAAATAAACTTCTTCCCAAGGTCCTTTGCTAAATATTTTTTTTAGGATTCTCATTGATGTAATAAACATTCTATCGGTTTGAAGACAGTAAATATATATTTTAAGTTACTGATTTTTTGCAGTTTCTGTAAAATTTTGGGTAACTAAAGTAATCCCGTCCAGAATAATTTAAAAACTATTCCGTCCGACCGCAAAGTTAAATTCAATCCGTAAACGCTGATTTTTCAGGTCCCGCAGTATTCATCTCTAATTGGTGGACATTTTAAAAAGGTTGCCCTACTACATGAAATTGCGTGGTCTGCGCGACAATTTCTAAGAACATTGTGGTATAGTATATTTGTATTAGAGATGATCCCAAGAAAGACAATTCCCGTCCCGTCCCTCTAATTTGGATCAATTTCACAGATACAGACTTGCTCGGTAATCCCAAGCACAAATGCAATGAATTAAAACTTACTCATGTTTCTTTAAATTTCCTTATAGCAAAGCTTAGTTTCAGATTGAAGAAACTTACCTGTAAGAAAAGAAGAAGATATATTATTAAATATTATATTTGAGGCATATTGACGATAAAATTAATAGTAAAAGATCATTCAAAATTAGGACCAAAGGTACAAGAACCAATTGAATTTTTAAAAATCTACATTAGACTTGCAATTTAAACACTGTTCATATCTGCCCGATATAGCCCAAAGAAATATTTTGGTTTGGTTTGGTTTTGGATCCGTGAAATATAAAAATTAAGAAGATTGTTAAGGAAAAAGAAAGGACTGAGAAAGGAAGGAAGGAAAGAAGAAAGAAGGAAAGAAGGAAGGAAGGAAGGAAGGAAAGAAGGAAGGAAAGAAGGAAGGAAAGAAGGAAGGAAAGAAAAAAGGAAAGAAGGAAGAAAAGAAGAAAGAAAAGAAGGAAGAAAAGAAGGAAGGAAAGAAGGAAGAAAAGAAGGAAGGAAAAAAGGAAGGAATGAAGGAAGAAAAGAAGGAAGGAAAGAAAGAAGGAAAGAAAGAAGGAAGGAAAGAAGGAAGGAAAGAAGGAAGGAAAGAAGGACGAAAAGAAGGAAGGAAAGAAGGAAGAAAAAAGTAAGGAAAGAAGGAAGGAAAGAAGGCAGAAAGAAGGATGATAGAAATAGAAAGGTATAAGGAATGAAGATGAAAGAAGAAAAGTAGTATTCAAAGAATATTCCAAATAATTTGGTAATATTAAATAAAATATAAATGTAATACTGAGAATTTCGTAAAACGAACGTTTTTATGGTCGAGTATTTAATGCTATTAGAGCTCTACCAAGATGTACAGGACTATTCTGGTATCAATTTTCGGACAAATTTTGCAGATACGGAATTGTTAAATATTGTTGTATCCAAAAATGATTAGATCAGTGATGGGCACAAACTGACCCGCGCCTGGCCTAGCAGCCCAGCCCGTTATTCCGCTTAAAACTAAATTGAAAGCAATTAAAAGCCCTTCAGTAATATTTTGGTGCCCAGCGCTGGATTATATAAGTTTAAGTCAGACTACCTAAATCGTTCTTTTAAAGAATTAAATGAGCAATGCTTTGCTGGATCCTATTAGAGGTGCGCGTGTGACGTGAATTTTGGATTAGTTTGGTTTTAGATCCGTGAAACATATGTATAATAAGGAAGAAAAAAAGGAAGGAGGAAGGGATAATATAAGATTATCAAGCGAAAAAAGGAAGAAGGAAGGGAGGAAACGTGTCACGGTGTGTTACGACGTGATCGTGAAAAAACACAACCTTTCGTGCGAGTGCATTCGTGATTCGTGCTTGTTTAAGTTATACTTCGTGAATATAAGTTATGCAGTATTCACAATTCTTGTTTGTATTATATTTAATTAACAATATTTTTCCTACGACTGATTTGCTTTTGTTTTCGTAAATCCGCCGCTCGCAGCTGCTCCATACAAAAGCCGCAGTGTGGCCATTACACCCATGATAGAATTTGGGTCTCTCCACGCAAAAATTCGGTGATGGTTGATCGTGCGTGATGATTCGTGACATCTGTTTTAAACGCGCATGAATCGTGCGTGACGCAAACGCTTAAAAAATTGTGTGCTTGAATCGTGCGTCAAGTAATTTTTATTTCGTGAATCGTACGTTACGTAAAGGAACAAATCGCTCACGCGCGCTCGTCTAGTTCCTATGGCAGATATGGTCCCGTTTTTTTTTCGAAGCTCAACCAAAGAAACTCTTACTTACTTTTTTCACACAACTCAATAAATAATTGTTACTTCTCATTGCATTTAAAAACTACGCCTAATAGTAATTACTGCCATTGAAAGCTCTCACAGTCCGTTCCCAATTGACTTAGTTTCATAAATCATTTGGTATCCAGTTCCCAAGCTTAAGTCAAGTTCCAGTTCCCATATGTAACCGTATCAATGTTACCCATGATTAGAGTTCAACCCAGAAAAGTGATATCCCTTCCCCGAATACTATGGTGCACTTCCCACTTTGCGTTGTGCGTGCTCAAGTTGTTTTTTTTTTATTATTATTATTTGTAGGCTCGAAGTGGAGTCGTCTCAGTGTCTCGGTGGCTCAACACTTTCTATGGCCCCGTTGCATGGCATGGCATACCAACCACCCAACACACAACAAAGGTCTAGCCCACTTGGCGAGGTTACCCCAGAGAGCTTCGACTTCAATTCTTGTGCGCGCTTTTCAAATACAACCGGGGCAATAAGTATTTAATAATCAACAGCAACAACAACGACGATGGGTAATTGCAAACTGCAATTGTGAGTTGCCCCCTGAAGCCACGCCCCTTGCTCTTAGCTTGTTCGTGCATTTTATTGTGTGAACACAAACTTGCAAGAAGTTCAAAACTCTGAATGGCTTCTCATGCATTAATATTTGAGCAAGACTGCAGGAGGGGCGGAAGGCGGGGGAAATAGTGTGGGAGCTGCCTGGCCTAGGGTCCACGCCCATTTGAAATGGGTCAAACCACAATATGCAGAGCGCATCAAACAGGACACCAGCAGAAATTTTGAACTAAATCTTAAAAAAAGAAAACCAATAGTAAAGTCGGTCAAGCTGGACTTTAATATACCCTGTAACTGTCAAAACTTTTTTGGTCCCTTTTGGCCTTACCATATCTTTGGGATTAGGGATTGAGGGTTAGGGATTTAGGATTTGGGATTTAGGATTAGGGATTAAGGATTAGGGATGTGGGATCTGGGATCAGGAATGAATCTCGGATCAGAAATCTCATATCTGGGATCAGGGATCTGGGATGGATCTCGTATCTGGGATTAGGGATCAGCGATCAGTGATTTGGGATCTGGGAACTCGGTTCTGAGATCTGGGTTCAGGGATCTCGGATCAGGGATTTCGGGATCTGGGATTTCGGATCTGTGATCAGGGATCTGGGATCAGGGATCTGGGATCAGGAATCTGGGATCAGGTATCTGGGATCAGGTATCTAGGATCACAGATAGGGGATCAGGAATGAATCTCGGATCTGGAATCTCTTATCTGAGATCAGGGATCTGGGATGGATCTCGGATCTGTGATTAGGGATCAGGAATCAGTAATTTGGGATTTCGGATCTGTTATCAGGAATCTGGGATCAGGGATCAGTGATTTGGGATCAGGGACCTGGGAACTCGGATCTGAGATCTGGGTTCAGCGATCTCGGATCAGGGATTTCGGGATCTGGGATTTCGGATCTGTGATCAAGGATCTGGGATCTGTGATCAGGAATCTGGGATCAGGTATCTGGGATCAGGTATCTAGGATCACAGATAGGGGATCAGGAATGAATCTCGGATCTGGAATCTCTTATCTGAGATCAGGGATCTGGGATGGATCTCGGATCTGTGATTAGGGATCAGGAATCAGTGATTTGGGATTATCTGAGATCAGGGATCTGGGATGGATCTCGGATCTGTGATCAGGAATCTGGGATCAGGAATCAGTGATTTGGGATTTCGGATCTGTGATCAGGAATCTGGGATCAGGGATCAGTGATTTGGGATCAGGGACCTGGGAACTCGGATCTGAGATCTGGGTTCAGCGATCTCGGATTAGGGATTTCGGGATCTGGGATTTCGGTTCTGTGATCAGGGATCTGGGATCAGGAATTTGGGATCAGGAATCTATGATCAGGGATCAGGGATGTATCTCGGATCTGTGATCAGGGATTTGGGACTGATACACTACTTTCCAACACTATTTTATATAAAATAACTATACATTCTTATGCAAGAATTCTTATTTTGATTCTGATTTTTCTTTGTAAAGAGCTTCGCTCGTACCGTGTGTTTCACGATACACAATATTTTTTTTTTTTTTGTATATTACAAAGTTTGACACAAACCTATCACACCTTTTCTACCTGTGTTACAGGGTATAAAATCTGCCTTTTGGATTAGGCGCCCCCCCTCAAACAAAAAAAAAAACAAACACAAACCAAACTAACAACTGACAAAGAAGAACAACTCTAAAAAGTAAACAAAAAAAAAAGCGCAGCCACAAGAAAAACTCATTTCATATTATCATCGAAATGGACTCGAAATGGAATATGAAGACTCCAAACCAACAACAAATAGAGCAACGACCAACGACCAACTTTGAGATGCTTGAGATGAATTAAGCGCAAAGGCAACAAAAGATTTTCCTCTTGACTGTCACAATATTGGGAAAGGGAAGCGCACAGGAAGCGGGCGGGGCCCACAAAGATGACAAGTTATTAGCGGGGCGTGTGCATTGGAGCTGCTGCTGCCGCTGCTGCTGGTGCACTTACTCACTGGGATGCAGTAAAAGTGGCTAGTAATAAGATGAAAAAAAATAAATAAAAAATATTCAAATGATCTGCACACACGAGTATATATCGGAAAGTAACTGAAAGTTGTTGTCTGTTGAGCAGCTAATTATGTAAAATAAATAATTAAAAAAAAGAGAGAGGGAGAGCAGCGAAAAATTTGTCAAATTGGAGCAGCTGCTGTCGTCCCAGCTGAATGCATATGCATATGCCACCCCCCACCAACCCACCTACTTCGCTCTCCCCTCACATTCTTCATTTGTGGCAAGCAAAAAAAAGTCAGCAAACGCTAAAGAGCACTTCATACCCATGACACATCCAGGAAAAGGAGGGGCATGTTGGAGGAGGAGCACTTGGACGGGGTGGTGGTGGTGCTGGCGCATGGGTTACACGGTCTTTGGCACATTATAAACACAAAAACGTAGAGAAATAAATTTTTTATGGGAGGCATTGAATTTGTAATACTCTTTTCAAAAATGCAAAACGCATCGAAATGAAGGTATTAATAACGTAACATTATTACGAAAAGGTGACAAAATTAGATTCAAAGAGTCTTTTGAATTCTTTTTAAAAAATGTAGAAGAGTAGGAAAGAAAGAAGAATTCGGGGAGAGAAGTAACTCCTCAAAATCAAATAAACAAAAATTTATTAAGCACATTTGAAATGTGTGTGATAATTCCCAGCACTAGAAATAACCATTTGTCTAATCTTATGATCTAGGGTGGCTTAATAAGTTCGGGTAAAAAAGATCAAACGTAACATTGCTAAAAAAAAAAAAAAAAAAAAAAAAAAAAAAATAGAAGGCTAAATCGGCTACGCCGATGTTTTAAATACCCTTGCAGTTTTTGAAAGGCGCTACTATTGATAACAAAAAAGTTTTTCTCATTAAAATTAGTTTTTGGACCGATCGTTCCTATGGCAGCTATATGCTATAGTCATCCGATTTTGATCAATTTTTTCAGAATTGTGTGAAAGCATATAAAACTAATATATACCACGATTGGTGATGCTACGGTGGAAAACAAAATAGTTTTTCTCACTAGAACTAGTTTTTGGACCGACCGTTTATATGGCTGCTATATGATATAGTCATCCGATTTTGATAAATTTTTCCAAATTGTGTGGAAGCATATAAAACTAATATATACCACGATTGGTGACGCTACGATGGAAAACAAAAAAGTTTTTCTCATTAAAACTAGTTTTTGGACCGATCGTTCCTATGGCAGCTATATGATATAGTCATCCGATCCGGCCGATTCCGACAAATGTGCAGCGTATTTATATTTAAAGACTTTTTGCAAAGTTTGATCAAGATAGCTTTCAAACTGAGGGAGGAGATAGCATAGAAACAGACGGACAGACGGACGGACGCATTTTGGAAATGAACACAGCTTCGGTCATGGTGAGTTCAAGAAAAAATATCCGTTTTGTGGTACGGTTATGGTTCGTTCAGATCCGTTAGAAACATCGTGAACTAATAATCATTCTTCCTGTGCAAGGGTATAAAATTTACACTTAATAAAACTTGCTGTCCGTATATGATCCGTAAAAGGTTTTTACTCAATTGTTTATCCTAGTTGTTATAATGAAAATATTATGATAATAATAGTGAGAGTGGCTGGGCATAATGTCCCATTCGTACGACCGATATTAAAACTTCGGCGAGTGGCTCGTGAGACAGTAAGGGCGCAGCTCGCTTGGCACTCGTCAATCAAAAACGAACAGTCATAGCTCGAGCAAAGCGAATGACATGATCGTCTTGAACCTATGTGCTAACAACCAACTAAATGATCGGGTGTGCCCGAGCTCTTTGACCCCAGAGGTGTTGTTTGGGGGGTCGTGCATAATCCAAAGGTGACGAATAAATCAAATGATACTTAAACACAATAAATTACCGCTATTTGTAAATACACCTCGTATATTTTAATTATTGATTTTAATCATGTCATGTTATCATATTTCCTAATATTCAAATAAAAATTTAATCATTAAACCAAATTTGGTATAGATTAGCAATTCAAATGATCATGAATGAATATTTAACGGCAAACTAATCCATGGTAAAGTTAATATACCCATTCGTGGGCTCATAATAACAACTCAAAAGGGCCGCGGGTGTCTCAGCTCAAGGAGATGCACAAAAACAAACAGAAATGCTGTTACACAAGGGTCGGTCCTGGCTCAGGCCCATAGCCACGGGGCAGGAATGTGGAATGTAGTCAACCCAGACTCCAGTTTAGATTGAAGCGCACACAGGACGATGACGCCTTTCGTCAGTGGGAAAAACTGTGTTGAGATTTTCCTGCATACTCATGCGCTGAGAAATGAGAAATTTGAAATGGGAACAGAGATTCACTGCAGATGCCGGAGGAGACGAACACTGTTGGTTGCATCAACGCGCGTCATCCCCAAATGAGTGACTGAGTGAGTGAGTGTGTGTGAGTGTTTGGGTGCGTTGTCTTTGTATGTGGTGGAATACTTTTACAGTTTGTTAAACTCTATTTTTAGAGCACTGTAAGCGACGCGACGGCCATGAGGAGGGAAAATCTGCGACGTTGAGTGTGTGGGGGCGCGCTGGTTGGCTTAGTTTATTTTATATATCTTTTTTTTTCTATATGTTGTTGCATGTTAATATGCCAAACACGAATTCGATATTCGAAGTTTAAAGTTATTGAAACATTTCCAAGCGTTTTTCAATTTTGAAAAGTTGTAAAGCAATTTGTTACGGGACAAGGCGGGGGTGTTAATTGGATGTCGCAATTAAAATGACAGGAGAGGGAGAGAGAGCAGTAGACTCGACTCCGTCCGGATTGCACCTTGCCATCGTTGGGTGGGGGTGGCCAGACGCCAGCCATGCAATTAACGGTAACACAATTTTCATGGAAGTGCAAATGATGTTAGAGTTTACCCATTTATTGGCTAAGGTGGCGGGAGTGGGTAACTGACAGCCGATACGATACGAACATTTGTTTGCCTTCCCACAGCAACGACGCGTATGATGACGATGGTGATTGCCAGTCCCAAGTCGGTAATGTAATCCGCACAAGCAACTCTCTAAGCAGCATGCACTAAACAGAGGCTAATACGAGCAGAAACTATTAAACACAACAACAACAACAACAAAGTGCAATCAATGAGCTCAGTTTGTATGTATAACGAACTTAAAATATCCTTTCTGTGGGTTAATTAAAAAACATTAAAAGCAGAGGAAGAAAACAAATCGGTCACGACCGACTGTTTTATACTCTCTGTACTTGGCACTTAATTTTAATTTTTTCAGATCTATTCCAGCGTTCCGGGTACTTCAAATACTCATTTCTGTTACATAAAGTAAGCAAACAAAATCAGTTGCCCACTTTTTAGTAAGTGAACAAAGAAACTATTAAGGGATACTGGAGGTTAGCAAACCTCTTAAAACTAGGAAGAAGGGAAGTTCACTTCGACAATGCGAAGTTTTCATTTTTCAGGTTCGCGTAGCAGGTTTAGAAGGTCAATAAACCTTACAGATTCGTTAGTCGAACCGCTGCGATATCGAAGTCGCCGAGTGTTTTCCAAACCGAAAACTTAACTAAAGCCGATTTTTTTATATTGGTCGAACCTTATCCGGATCAAAAAGTATACTAAAAGTATTTAGTTTAAAAACAATTTTATTCTAAAAATTTTACAGGGATGCAAAACCGATTCCGAACCGAATCGATCCGAACCAAACTCACCCAATCCGCTAATTCATGCAAGTAAACCGAAACCGTTGGAAAACCTGTTGGAAAATACTGAACCAAACCGAAAACCGCAAATAAAAATTATTTTAGGAAGACGCGTTGAGTTTTGTGCTCAAGGGTCAATCGGCTTCTATTGTCGGAAACCTCACTTTTTATAGCCGCAGCTAATCGCTTTAATGGTACCGAGCTTCCTGGTGTGATAAGATATACCAATCCTAAAAGTCGAAAAGAGAGCTGGCATTGCGTCATTCTCTTCCATCCAGTACTTAATGGGTCCCGCTCCAGTTAAAGCAATATTGTGGTCAATTCGCCGAAAAATATACCCAAAAAATATTCAATATGCGATATATCGAAAGCAGGGTGTCAAACCGGAACCCGAACCGTATACCGAAAAGAACCGATAAAAACTTAGAACCGGAACCGTAATTTTTTTGAGAACCGGTATCTCAAAACCTTTATTTTGGAACCGAAATTACCAAAAAGAACCGAAATATTGTACCGATACAGTTTCGGTTCTGAGCGGGGGGTCAAACCAGAACCGGAACCTTATACCGAAAAGAACCGATTAGAACCAGAACCGTAACCGGAACCATTATTAATTTTATTTTTTTTAGCCGGTATTTCAGAACCTTTATTTTTGGAACGAAAACATTGTACCGGTACAGTTTTGGTTCTGAGTTTTTTTTTGTTATTTCAGTTTAATTGTTTCAATCACGGTTTTCCTCAGGGTAAAACGCTTAAACAATTAAGAAAATGTACTTAACCCTTCTGTTAGGTTAGCAAAATCTTACAAAAGTTGAATTAAGGGACCATCATCTGGTATATATTAAAATTTTAATAAGAATAACTATTTCATTTTATTCTTTTCATCTATTTTGGTTCAATAATTTCCAAATATTAAAATGTTTTTTTTTTATTCAGCATAGTTAATGTAAAAACAAGTTGTGGAATTTTGATTTTTGCATTTACGAAGAAATCGATTTAATAATTCGACCAAATGGGCTTTACATAACAACAGAGTTAAATTGTGGTCGGTAAAGTTATCTGCATACAGTGTATAGACTATTCCATCAGATATCAACAGTTCTTCTTGCTGACTTTGGGCATGGTCAATGCAAAAAAGTGTGATGAAATTATTCTCAGTTTAGTGTTGCCTAGTATGAAATCCGTTGCTAAGAGAGACAGGTTAGGTTAGGTTGGTACGGTTGCTGAAGGGGGGAACATTTTGATGTCGCTTGCGGACGTAATTCTAGTCCATTCTTCCTATTTGTGGGGCCTAATTTATCTCTAATTTCATGAGTGCCTTTGTGATAGGAACCTTTTAGGGGCTAGGTCCATCCTCAGATTTGTTATGGAGATATATCTAAAAGTTCTGATATGTCCATTAGGAAGCATGAGCCAAGGAATTTCTGTTTTCAACGACTTAGGAGGACAGAACAGGAGCAAAAGCAGTGTTAGGCAGATTCCACTTCTTTATCGTCCCTGCAGCTTCTGCAAAAGTCGTTGTAGGAAGCACCTAGACTCGAGGCATGTGTTTCGACCAGGTTTTTGCTCGTATAAATCTTTTATGATGAGCTTGCACGTAGCCATGGGCATACCTACAGTTTCCTTTTCGGAAAGGAGGTTGGTGGTAGTGCCTTGTCCCGCACGTTCGTCTGCTTTGCAATTTTCGTCTATGTCCCTGTGTCCTAGGACCCAAATGAGGCTTAGACAGATAACAAGAACCCATATTACAGGACGATTATGCCTTATTATCGGCTGCGCGCTTACTAATTAATTTTTTGGACTTTATGTTGACTTTTTTTAAGCGACTGATTAGCATTTTGAAGGCGGAATTGGGTATTAAGTCCTAAGATTGGCCAAGAAACAGGCCCAACATCAAACCGGTAAGAGAATAGAATACTATTTGGGGAAACCCCCGGCTAGAGAAGGCACAAATGCTTTTATTTCTGATTTTTGGATAAAAACAAAACAAATATCCAAATGACTTTCAACCAAATTAGCTAAGAATATCAATGTACCTCAAGTTAACTGATCAGGGTATAAGAACTGGTTGGTTAACAGCGGCGGCACTCTGCTCTCTGGGCAATGGCAAACGGGCTATGACGACGTTGCTGACAATCGATTAATGGCACATATAAATGGCTATCTTCTGGTTGGTTGGCCAGCTCTCGTTGGCCTGGTCGCTTGGTCAAGTTGCTTGGCTTAAAGCGTCGAAATTCAATTCGCTTTCAATTTGCATGTTTTCGTTTTCGTTTTTTTTTTTTCAATGAATGAAATAAACATAAACAGCATTTAAATACAAAAAAAAAAAATATATATATATATAATATTGTGGGCGTTTAACTGAATGCGTTGAACGGCGCCGCTGCGACGATACATTGGGTCACCAATCATTTGGCGTCGGCGCTGGCTGCGTCCATTGACGTTGGCGAGTGTGGAACAACAGTTTTAAGCTGCACAAAAAGCAAGCTAAGGTCAAGTCAACTGATGAGCAAGACAAAAGTTGTTGAATATGACTTGAAGATCAAAATCTTTGCCAGAGAAAAAACCCAAAAATACAAATCGCAATGCTGATGTGGCTGCGCCTACACTCACACACACATGAAAGCAACAGCTGTTGAATTTACGTGCTTTTAATTTTCAAAAATTAAATTTGAATATTCGACAAACAAGAGGGAGAGAGAAACATAGAATAAAGGGACTGTCGCTGCACTCTCTGGCGGGGGGATCGGAAAAATTAAGCAACAACGCATTTTCTTGGCACCCGCAATTGGGCCGTGCCCGATGAGGGGGCCATGAAGTACTATTACACTCAGTCATGGCGTTGAAAAGTCCAACAATTTGGGTCAATGTACAATAATTTTTCACTTTCTTTTATGGTTTTTTAATTTTACAACATTAATTTTTTCAAAGAGCGAGAGAGAGAGAGAGGAAAAGCCCATACATCTTATTTATTGTTTCTATGGAAATTTTTGCTCATTTTAATGGCAAGATCCGTGTTAATTGATTGACGCAGGCACGCGCCGATCCCAAAGTAAAACGCAGCTGTTGAAGAATTTGGAAAATTCGGTAATGACGGTTCATTCCATTGCAAAAGCACCCACAAGAGAGCCGGAAGTGTCTGTCAGTGTTAAAGGCAACATTTCTTTTAATGTAAATGGAAAATGTAAAAATGTTGTTGTCTTAAGCCATTATAAAACACTTTGTCATTGGGCCACCACCAGCCGATAAGACGCCCGAGATGAGCTGATAAAAGAATGTACTCTCGTAAAAAAAGTACGAGCATTAATGGAGGTTTAGATGACACTAATAGCTGCGATAAGAATGGGTATGATTCATGCTCAAACTAATCAAATGTCCACAAATCATAAAAGATTTTATGACAGTCAAATGATAACAGATTGATGTGAGTAATTTTGGCAAAAAAAAAGTTCTAAAAAAAAATAATATGTAAGAAATTAGGTCAAAGGCTCGACTATTAATACCCTGTACTTGCCAAACAAACCCTATGGTTCGTGACATGATTGGAAATTGAATTCGCCCTATACACTGCTTGGCAGCATTTTTCACCGATGAATATTCCCAACTCTGGGTATTTTGGGCTGCTTAACACGAAACTCTTCATGAAAAAATTGCTTACCCTAGCAAATACGAAATTTTCGTCCAATTCTTTTCTTTTTATTTAGTTTTAGAATTGCAAAAACAAAAAAAAAAATTTTTAAATTTAAATATTTTTTGAAAAAAATCGAAATAAAAATAAACAGTTTATCGATAACACTGTGAAACACTAAAAATGTGATCACATCGGGACCAAAAAAATGTGTAAGAGTTAAAGGTAGTATAAAAACACTGGCTTGGTTTGGTCTGGTTAGCTGCCGATTTTATTTAAAGTGTACTTTAAGTTTTCATCGTTATTTTGGACTAAAGAACCCAATATCTAGTAAGCTTTATTGAATTTCGCTTTGTTGTTTTCCGCGAAGTTGTTGCTCTTGATTTGGCCTACAAAACATTCATAGCAAGCAAATCGAAAAAATCAAATTTTGTATACTCTTAATTAAGGCCTGATCTCAGATGACATAAATTTTATTTTCGGCACTATGCTTCACATAAATAAGACATCTGTTCAACAGCATTCGGATTTCAAAGCTCTACAAAAGTGTTTCTATTCATATAAAGCATAGTGACGAAAATTATTTTTATGTCATCTGAGAATAGGCCTTTACAGAAATATCAAAAAACTTTTAGTTTTCACCCCCTATTTTTAAATTTTGTAACCCTATTTTAAAAACCGTTAGGAATATACGTAGCCAAAATACGCAGGGCAATATTGTATCTTAGACTAAAATAAACAAACCATTAGAACTAACCAACTTCATTTGATTACTCCTTCACATAGTTGTATGTCTATAAGCCCGAAAATGTTTCACCATTAATATTAAAAATAACATTTTTGGTAGTTATTGGTTCTCGAAGTCAACAAATTTAAATTTTTTCAACAAAAGACAAAGCTTTAAAAAACAAATTTAAAAATTTACATTTATTAAATTTTTACCTATATTCGCCATATTTTCGAGTTTGTATGACAATTTTAGTCCGCATTTACACGATGAAGTTTCCTTCATGAAGTTCTTCATGCAGTTTTTGTTAGTGGGAAAGAGGAGAAGAGGGGCAGCCGAAACTTGCAAAGCTTCGTGACCTACGCTTTTCGATAATTCTTCTTTGCCTTGTTCCGATTAAACTGATGCAGGGTTGATTTGTGGATTATTTGCTTATCGATAACTTGTGTTCTCAGGCGAATTGAAATCGAACTTCATGAAGCAAACTGCATCATGTAAATGCGCATAAAGTTTTGAAGATGTTTCAAAACGAAATCGAAGAGAGCTTCATGAAGCAAACTTCATCGTGTAAGCACGGACTGACATGCTAGTAGGCCTATAACTATATAAAGAAGTGTTCAAGCCATAGCCATTTTTTTTTGATATTGATATTTTTCCATATCAATATGATATTTTAATGACAAAATAATTTTTATTGGGCTAAAAATATATGTTTTCGTTTCAAAATGGTATGTAATAAATGATATTTATAAAATATCAAATTCATCAGTCCATATCAGATTAATATTTGATCCCTTATTTTCTGTGTATCAAGCTAAAATTGTGCACACAGTCTTATTTTAACTGCACGCTAGTATGATGGAACCGTATTGTATGACTATATCTTCCCTGTAGTTCTGCTAGGGTCAAGTGACTACACTGCCTAACGAATCCATGCATCACTTTTCGTTAGTCACGTCGTTAACGGCAGGCGCGGGTGCGGCAGCCCGGGCAAATTGTGTTTGTTGCAGGGCAAAATGTTCTTGACCATTTGTACCTTTCGGTAGATGCGGCAGCATCTTCGCTTTGTGCCAAAATGGAGCTTTCTGTGGCTCTCGAACACTTCTGTCAATAAATCCTCAAAATCATCATCGTCCAGAACTGGAGAACTTGAACCGGGGAGAAGACTCTGAACCGGTGGAGGAACGGCTGACCGGTGGAGAAGAACTTGAACCGTGGAGAAGAACTCTGAACCGGAGAAGACTTGAACCGGAATATTCTCTGAGTCTTCTGCAGCCTTTGTAGTCCGTTAGCTTTAATTTTGGCGCCCTGGAGTGCTTGGAGCTTCAGGTGGTGGTGGGGCTGCTGCAATTCCATCAGTGCCATTTTCTGGTTTTTATTTAAAATATCTTACATTTTTGAAAGCTTCCGTTCGAATTTTCAGGAACTCTAAGGGTGGCAAAAAATTCATTTTCATCTGGAAGAAAAAGGGAGAATTCATTGCACCTAATCTAAAATACTTTCTGTGTTCTTTTTATACTGGACCGAAGATACACGTATGTCATATGTGAATATATAATAACTTGAAAAAACAACCGATTTCAATATATATATATATACAAAAAGTATACTAAGTTCGTACAAATGTACTTAACAGCAAAAGGAAGTTCTTTATTAACAGAACATTAAATATATAAAAGCATCTGAATTGCACAATTTGCATATTTACATAAAGTATATATATTCTTGATCAGCATCAAGAGCAACAATAAATATTGGGAAATAAATGGAATATCCAAAAGTGAAGTGGCCGAAGCTTCAGTTGAAGATTCTAACCCTTCAATACCTTTGAATTGAAAATAGTTGCTCACTTCAATTGGGAAATAAATGGAATATCAAAGTAAGTGGCCGAAGCTTCAGTTGAGATTCTAACCCGTTTTCAAATACCTTCGAAATTCGAAAATAGTTGCTCACTTCATTGGGAAATATGGAATATCCAAAGAGGGCGTTGAGATTTAGTTAAAGAAATGAAAGTGCTTCAATTGAAATAGGAATAGGGGTGGTAAGAGGGGGGGCGGTGTAATAGGGGAGAAGAGTTTGGTAGCTGTAAGCAGTAAATTCTGTGATGGTTGCGGTGTCGTACGGCTGGTGGTGCTTATACGCTCGGTGATGGCGGACATGTCTACAATCGTGTAATTAGGCGGGTGGTTAGGTCGGTTCCGGTCCTCTTACAAAGAGTTAGCGGAATCAAGTTTGCAAGGCAGCGAACTACGTTATAGTCGCGATCGGTCGAATGTCTTAGTGGGAAAAACTTTTTGTTCCAAAGTAGGGTTTTAAAACTCAAATTGTGAATTAGATAATTATTATTGTGCTACCCTGTTTTACAAAGTTTGGACACAATTGGTTGACTAAATCTTGTAGCTGCCATAGGACCGATCGGTAACAAAATGAGTTTTAGTATAAAAATCTTTTTTGTTTTCAATGTTAGAGTTCTTAAACTCAGGAATTATGAATACAATATGATTTCAGACAGTTCAGCAAACAAATTGGTCCAAATCGGGTGACTATATATGATGTAGTAGCTGTCATAGAAGAGATCGGTTGGAAAATGGGTCTTAGAGAAAAAAAAAACTTTTTTGTTTTTCATAACAGCATTCGTAAACTATATGATTTTTAAATAGTTCGCAAAATTGTAAAATTGTAGATACACAGTAAAAAAAGTTTTTAAGAAAAACCTTTTTGGTTTTCAATGTTCGCCTTCTGAAATTCAGCTTTTATAAATATTATATGAATTCAAACAGTTCTGCAAAAATTTGGTCGAAATCGGATGACTATATCGTACAGCTGCCATACAACCAATCAGTCGGAAAATGGATCAAAATTAAAAAAATAAATTTTATGGAAGGGTGATTAAATTTAGAAGTAAACAATCAGATTTTTAAGATATTGAAATTATTAAAATCGAACATTTCTATACTACATAAATGCTATCAATAAGATCAGTTAAGGCAAGCTTTAGCAAGTGTATTAAAACTTCGGTACAGATGAAGAAAGCCTTGCCCTCTCGTTTTTTTTTTTTTTTGTGTAAAACACCAACTCAATAAGGCCCTTTAAATGAAGCCCTGACTTCTCTCAAATCAGTAGCTTCGTCTGGTCATCACTTGTCCATAAAAACAAAAGCAAATCCCACAGTTTTGTTTGCTGCCATTAGAGATTGCCAAAATAGAAGAAAAAAATACAAAAGCAAAACAAATTCAAAACTTGGTCATAGACCTTCCCATTTTTGGGAGCATGCGCAACTAGAAGACGAACTCTGAGCTAGAGCCCAGAGACTGTCTGAGTTATGGCCATGTTAAGTAGCTCAGTTGGCTGTCAAATCCAGCCACGATTGACAAGCACATGGAGCACGCGCTGAGCTCGAGTTCCGTTGAATGAGAAGAAAAACCAACTCGGAAGTTGTCTCTTGTCAGGGCACATGGACATGCCCCATCAATCATTGTGCGGCCGCCTAACGAGTTCCAATGCAAAATACATGCATATATGTGAGAGTCTGCCAATGCGGGACGCCCTCTAATTGATTACGATGATGATGTTGTTGCTGTTGGCTCAAAAACTAATCCGCAAAGACCTTAAGCCTCTATTTCCAAGTGGCATTTTGCAACTGTGTCTGGGCTTAAGCCATGACTTGGCATTTGGACCAAAATTGTATATGTTTTTATGCCACCATTGACATTGTTTATTAAACATTTCACAAATAATTTTTTTTTAATTATTGTTCTTTGGCTGCCGTTTGACTGTTCTGCACACTCGATGATCTCATTTTTCAATTGAAAGCTGAAAAGTTTTTGTTTATTGCATGCATAATAAATAGTCTAGTCAAATACATCTGGGATGGAAGGGAAAGAGATATTCAATAATGATTCATGGATAAGGCCAATGATTGTGATAAAAGTAATCAAACAAAAGATGGAACAGAAGTGGAACAGAAGTACTCCATATTCCATAGGAGTATTCACATATTACATCACTTATAAAACCTTATTTTGATTAATGTCTCTTGAACAAATCTTAGATCACTTTCCCACCCTCTCTCTTTCTCTTCATTACCGCCATATGCATGTCCATTTGGCATATCATTTAATTAAAAAAAAAAACTAAAAACCAACCTCAAAGATATCTGCAACACGCATGTTTTGAGGCTGACCCCACCATCTGAACCCACATCTTTTTTTTTCCTAAATGTTGCATGCAAATGGAAGAGCAACTTCACCTACTAAGGCCACAACCACACACAGTACACACTCATTAAGTAGTCAGAAAATGTTACCCATCCCCTCCCCACCCTTTCCTTTGGCTTTGTATGACCATTTTAAAGAGGGGCGTATGAAATTAATAGACTCTCCACTCGCTTAATTATCACAGGGAGACCCCGAACAACAGCAAAAACAGAAAAAAACAACAAAAACATTTTAAAAATGGGCAAGTGTTTTTGCAGCCATGTCCCAGAGTCAGAGAGTCATGCTCCCTTCCTACCCCCTCCACAACGCTGCTGACCAAAGTGGTGCGTGAGTCTGCTGCTTTATTAGATGATGATAACTGGCTAATGAGTTGAACTGTGCGGAAAGCCAAACTAAACAACGACAAAACCAACATTGTTGGTTGACCAAAAGCAGAAGACAGCAAAACAACAACAACAACTGGGAACACTTCCTCAGCTCTAGCTGCCCGCACATTTTCAAAGTTTTTGAACTTGAGATTTGTAATGGTATTTGCATACCCTTTAAAAAAGATGGCAGTAATAAGTAAGAAGGGAAAGAAAACATGATTTATGTTTGAATTTGCTAAATTTGTCAAGCAAACCTCGTGGCCTAATCATTTCAACGACCACTGGTCTGTTGGGACAGAATGCCGAAAATTTTATAAATTCCTGGCGATATCCCTACCACTGTTCGTTAGAAAATTCGCTAGCTTGTCCGTCAAAATTCGTTTATATATACCCAAAGAGCAACAAATCGATAAGCCATACAAACAACTAGAAAGAAAAAGCTTTTATTTTTAGAATTATTAAAAAAAAATAAAACCGAAATATTTTTGTTGTTAAATGGACCTAAAAATCTTTGACCCATTTAATTCATTTGGTTTGCCTTTTTCAATTTTCTTAAGTGACGTTAAGGTAAAACATTCAACTGACGTACAGAATATCAAGTCACCCAAATATACTAAAATATAGGAACACAACTGTTATATACCCTGTACCTGCAAAAGTTTATATACCATTGCAGTTCGATAAAATCTTCCACCTTAGAATCTTTAGAAATTTAAGCTTAAAATAGCAAAAATAAAATGTATATTTGAACCATTTTACGTCATTAAAATAAAAGTTAATAAAAAATTCTAGGATTTGATATAGATATACCATTTTGAATACGTGTTCAGATGCCTACATAGAAATTTTTGCTTAATCAGAAAATATGTGTTTTTATTTGTCTGTTTCTGAATGGAGTATTTAATATGTAAATTTAAGGTACTCTTATATCACTGTGATAATTAAAAAAAAAAGACATGTCCAACTTCAACGGATTCCCCCTATTTCGGGTTCTAGGAATCGAACTGCATCATTACTTGTATGAGTTATTACAATGGCTTCATATGACTTTTTTTAAATTTTTTACCAAGTTAAATCTTTATGGTAAATTATATAAAAAATTATATATTAATTCTCGATAAATATAAATCAATCAATTTCAATGTCCTCTAATTTACTACATTTACGACCTTCATTCAAAAAAAAAATTGTTAGAAAACTAAACAAACGAGAAGGCAAAGCTAACTTCGTCTGTGCCGAAGTTTTAATACACTTGAAAAACTTTACTCCAACTGATTTAACCGGTAAAATATATATGGGATATAGATATCAGATATTTAAAATTTTTAAATCATCGATAATAAAAATTTGATACCATTAAAAATAACTTTTCTTAGTAAAACACATTTTCCGACTGATCGGTCCTATGGCAGCTATATGCTATAGTCATCCGATTTTATTAAATTTTTCCAAAATGATGTGAAAGTATATAAAACTAATATATACCAAGATTGGGGACGCTACGACAGAAAACAAAAAAGTTTTTCCCACTAGAAGTAGTTTTTTGAACGACCGTTTCTATGGGAGCTGTATAATATAGTCATCCGATTTTGATAAATTTTTTCAAAATTATGTGAAAGCATATAAAACTAATATATACCAAGATTGGAAACGCTACAATAAAAAACAAAAAAGTTTTTCTCACTAGAAGTATTTTTTTGACCGACCGTTTATATGGCAGCTATATGCTATAGTCATCCGATTTTGATTAATTTTTCAGAATTGTGTGGAAACATATAAAACAAATATATACTACGATTGGAGACGCTACGATGGAAATCAAAAAAGTTTTTCTCAAAAAGACTTATTTTTCGACCGATCGTTCCTATGGCAGCTATATGCTATAGTGATCCGATTTTGATACATTTTTCCAGAATTATGTGGAAGCATATAAAACTAACATATACCAAGATTAGTGACGCTACGATGGAAAACAAAAAAGTTTTTCTAACTAGAACTAGTTCTTCTTAGACCGATCGTTCCTAGTCATCCGATCCGGCCGGTTCGGACATATTAGTTGAGTGTAGTAAAAAGAAGACTCTGTGCAAAATTTCAGCTCGATAGCTTTATAACTGAGAGACTAGTTCGCGTAGAAACAGACAGACGGACAGACGGGCAGATGGACAGACGGACGGACGGACAAGCGGAAATGAACTCAGCTCGTCGTCCTGATCAAGAATATATATAGTTTATGTGGTCGGAAATGAATATTTCAATGCGTTACAAACTTCTGGGCAAAATTAATATACACTTTTCAAGTGTACAAAAATACCAATTGTACAAAAATAATATTTATTACCAAATATATAATATTGCATTAGAAAACATTTAATTGGAATACACCAAAGTAGACACCCGGATATAAATATACATGGATTTTTCTTTATTTTTTGAAATTTTATATTTAAGTTATAAATTTGATGTACAAAAAATCACAATTTTTTTTTTTTTAGAAGATAACTTTTAGAAGTGCAATGATATTAAAAATGTTCAGATATAGTAAATTAGAAGACACTTAAAGCTATTAATTTAGATTTCACGAGAATAAGGTATAGGGCCCTCTTCCGAATTTCGAGTCGATTTTCGTGTAAACGTTTGTATATCGAATTCAAGTTGAATAAAAGTATATGCAAGTGACAATCAAATCTGTGGTTACTAGATTCCGTTGTCCTTTTCACTTGAATTGAACTCACTTGGAATTAAGCAGCCGGTTTCGGCTGCTCAAACAATTCCGAGTTTATTAATGTAGCATCATTCACCAGCCACTCTATACCTACAAAATGATGAACAAAATTTGGAAGACAAATCAAGAATTGTACAATTTTGCTTAACTATGGAAATTGCTAACCCCCATTCCCTAGTAAAATCGCTAGGAATAGGTTATTGGACGTCGCACCTCGTGGTAAGTTCATAGGACATCTCCTAACCGATAGTTAAATATATGGATGGTAGTTAGGCTTATGATGGGGGATGTAATACAAAACTATTAGAGCTATTAAAATAAGTTTTCATGAAAAAAAAAACACTTTTGTCAAAGAACACTTCTGAAAATTAGGTTTATGGATCTTAAAACAATATTTACGAACTCTTACTTGAAAAAATTTATAAAAGAGAGGAATAATTTTAATCAATTATATAGCTTATGTATTATTTGACAAAGAAAAGGAAAAAAAAACCGCAATCTTTATAATAGATTATACTGTAATCATTAGAGTATAAAATTCTTATAAATGTATTAGGAGACTTTTTAACTGAAGTACCATCAGACTTTTTAAAAGCGTAGCCATTCCAAGTGATTCCCCTATAGCAACATATAGACTGTTATTTAATCGCCTGATTTCTGGTTTTATAGATAGCGCTTTCTGTTACAGTGTAAATTGTAAGTTTAGATGACACATAAGCAGAAGATAAAAAATTAACTTAATTATGATTTAAAAACAAAACCTACGAAAATTGTTCTTACATAATTTTCCTCATTCATCTTAAAGAGTATTTTAAATTCGATGCTAAGGCATTTCTTTTCTTTGTTCTTGCTTCTCAGTTTTGTTATTATTATGATGGTGTGTTTTTATTTTGATGCTTGGCGAAGGTGAGCAGCGCCAATTTTGAAAAGCTTCACTCTCAAAAGACTTCTGGTCAACCTCTTCGCTTTTCTGTTTCTAGAGGCCAAAAACAGCGGGCCCAAAAAAAATAAAGAAACGGTTAGAGATAACTGCGCTTATTTGCGTAAATGGCTTCACTGGGCATGACCGCATGCAAAACAAAAGTCAGCTTAGATATATACATATATATACATACATACATAGGTAAGTAAATCCGTACACTTATAAATGTATCTTGTACTTATTTACCGTTGTCAATGGCAAATGCTTGGCGTGTCGATATTAATTTATCTTTGCGCACTTTGCTTATTTGTTTTGCATTTTGTGTGTTAATCTCCATGTGCCATACACCCAAAAATAATGGGGCAAGTACAATCGCAAGAAGCAGCCGCAGCTGCTGCCCTAGAATTGTCCCTATCTATCTCACTCTTTTGCACTTAACATTGAATTTCCGTAGTTGAAATTTGTGGGTTGTCTTATCTGGGGAGACCGTTGCGTGTTTATCAGCAAGGCAAAAGTGAACTCATGCAGGAAAAAATTGATAAAAAATCTAAAACAAACACAAATAAAATTCAACTTGTATATCGATAAGCGAAGGGAGCAAAACATAACGACAATTCCATGAAACTGAGTCAAAAACAATTGCAAAAAAAAAATAGAATTTGGGAATAGAATAGAATTACATTAATAAATTATGTTTATACTAGTGAACTCGGCAGAAATTAACCTATCCGCACATTGGGTTGCCTGCTCATATATGATGCAAATTTGGACGACTTTTATTTCGATTTTATAAGAGCAGACAAAGAAAAAACTGAAATCATTTGCATGACATTTTTATTTTAATAAATTGAAGTATGTATTTTATTTATTATTAAGGGCCGATTTATCATCTTCTGGATACCTGCTATGTGTCCAGATAAACTTACTATTTACCCGGACGGAAAACTATGTGAGAAGCATGGATTTTCCAGACATTGTTTGGCATTGTGACTTGCAATAGTCAATGCGAATGCCAAGCGAATTGAAAATTGCAGGCGTCTAAATGAAATAAGCGAGTCTGAAGGATTTATTGTGATCCATGGCAGATGAAAAACTTTACCTGGGAACTCTCCGTTCAAAATTATATGTAGATATAAGTTGTTCGATCTAGGCTACCGACAACAGACTCAACAGACAACCACACTTTTTTAAGGGGTAAATTATGTTTATATTTTTCTTTTAAAAAAAATCTAAAAAAAAAATATGTATAATAAAGCTCACACACAAAATTTCAAGTTTATAGCTTTATACCTGTTCAATAAATGTCTTACATCATATAACCAACTAACACCAAATTTTAAGTTCATAGCTTAAATATTTTTTCTGAACCACTTTTGAACCCGTTCAAACTGGTTCCGAGCCGGCTATATATCTATAAACTTCAATTTACAGTTTCAAATGCCGCATTTAAAATTTTTTCCTTTAAAACATAGATCTGAACCAGGGCTGCAAACCGGTTTTGACCCGAACCGGTTCGACTTTTTTTTACTGTGAACCGAACCTCTTTTGAATAAAATAGCTGAACCTGAACCTGTACCGAACCCATCCTATCTGTTCGGCTCAAAAAAAGTTACAAGTCTTAGTTAAGCGGGCATTTTATTGATGAAAGAAGTAGCAAAGACCAAAAGTTGCTCAAAGAAATAATATTTATAACCTCAACAAAATTTCCAACAAAAATTCAGAAAATCTGTCATTTTTTATAATCTGTTTAACAAATTAATTACTCTTTTTTACAAATTTGGAAAACATGGGACGAACGAAGGTTCGAACCACATCCTTATCTCAAAAACCTTGAACCATAAATTTTTGAACTTTAATAATTAGTAAATTTTGGTTCGAACCCGCGAACTGGACCTGCGAAAAAATGATTTGGGTTTGCAGCCCTGATCTGAACCACTTTTGAACTTGTTGAAACTGGTTCGAAATCGGTCTTGAAACAGCAAAATGTCTTACTTCATATTACCTACTAACACACCAAATATTAAGTTCATAGCTTAAATAATTTCTAAGATATGGTGAACCACCTTTTGAAATGGGTTTAAGGGGGTCTTCTACATTTTAAAATTTTTGTATTCGGTTTTTTTTTTTTGCTACATTTTTATAGCATCGCCTTTCATCCCCTTCAAACCATTTTCAAATATTCGCAATAGATTAGCAGATATAGCCATTTTGTTCACTTCTCGATAGCTCGATAGCTTTAAAACTGAGGGACTAGTTCGCGTAGAAACAGACAGACGGACAGACAGGCGGAAATGAACACAGCTCGTCGTCCTTATCAGGAGGAATATATATAGTTTATGGGGTCGGAAAAGAATATTTCTATGCGTTACATACTTCTGGGCAAAATTAATATACACTTTTCAAGTGTATAAATATTGAAAAATATGATTGAGGTACGGGCCAGAATTACATCAATTCTGATCATAACCTCATTTACCGTTTCCATTTCCGATCACCTGGAATCCCGGAATTAGCTACAGCTTTTTTTTGAGACCTTAATTGGCAGGCCGATATCTTGTTGAACAGCCCTCGAATTACAAAATATGTTTTATTTTTTAATTATTTAATTAATAAATAACACAAAACAGAAAAACCAAATGGAAAAAGCTCTTATGGTTTTCTCTTCAAACATTTTTTAAAAGACTCTCATAACCCTGTTCAAAGGTAGAAACCGCCTTAAGAAGAAACCAAAAATTAGCTGGATTTTTTTCAAAACTAAGCCTCAAAGTTGAAAAACCCATTTTATTTAAAACTTAATTGCACAGCCAACACAACAAAAAAATTTTTTTTTTTTAAACAAAGCACGAAAAAGCTCCTACAAATATGTGTAAATGTCTTGTAATTATTCTCAAGACAATAGACACATTGTTTATTATCAAACAAGTTCACTTCTTGGGGCACTTAGTCGCGTATTTCTTAGAATCTTGATGTGATAATGAATTACTGGGTGCACACAGTTATGTTTAAAATAGAAGCAGATAAGTTAATTTTTGTTGTTATCTGCCAAAGATTCCATAAATGAAGGCAATTTATGCTTAATTAAGAATAACCCCGCAGGGTTTAATAAAACCAATAAGAATTCTAACCAATCTCTCCATTGTTGATCGCTTATTAGTTCGGGTGGCCTTCTAATTTGGACGCCACTGTGCCGATTAGCCCACAGGTAGCAAAAATGCAAAAAGGGGTTGCAAAAACCTGGAAAACCAGACTTGTTGTTGTTGTTGTCAGCCTGCAGCTGGCCCCTTGTCGAGGACGAGGACAAATGTGACTCAACGTTGACTCAACCTTATTTTGCCCCAAGCCAAGGGAAATAATTAAAAAAAAAAAAAAAGTACACCAAGTGCAAGTACTCACCCTTCATCCAATTCCATGGGCAACCGCTTTAGCTCCGACATGTCCAGCTCCAAGCGCAAATTGGACACTTCACAAAGCAAACGATCGCGTTCCATGCTCAATTCCTTAACCCTGATATGCAAAGCATTATTTTCCCTAAGCAGATCCTCCAAACTAAATCTCAGCTGCGGGGGGGCAGGGTGACCAGTTGGAGTTGGAGCTGCATCCATAAACAACATGGAGCTGGCCATGAGCAAAGATTGTGTTTTTTGATGCAACAGAAGCTGATCAGATTCGGAGGCAACTTCGCTGGCGTTGCGCTTGGGGGGGGACAAGGCCTTCTGTTCGGCCTCCGACATTTCTATTTGTTGTTGTTAATAACTTTATTCTTTATTGTTGTTTATTTGTTTGTGCACAGCATCGTAATCGGTTGACTTAGTTGCCGCACGCCGCCACGCAAACGCACTCGCGAGACAATAAACAAAACAACAAAAGAGCGAATAATGCCTTAATTTTTCAATCACACGAGATAAACACTAAAGGATTTCATATGGCTTAATAAATGCACTCTCTTTTGGCTATGTGTGTGTTAACAAAATAATGCGCGAAGCATCAATATAAATAAATTTCAATTCCACGCGCGAATACAACCTCGTTGCAGAAATTATAAATGAAGACTAAAAAAAAAATTGTATGTGCGTCAAGTTAGCGACGGTCGGTTAATCGACGAATCGGAACGATGGAGTGTGGAACATGCAAGCAATTTTTATTTTTGAATTTTCTCAGCAATTACTTAACTAATTGAACCAAACTCAATTGGAAATTGTTAAGAAAAGCATAATCTATTGTTTTTATTGAAGCGTGTGTAGATTTTAACATAGCAAGTACTAGAAATATGATGTTAAAAAATCGACTTCTGACATATGGCTGAATATCTGCCTTCTCAGAAGCGTCCAGCTATGCACGGTATTCGGGCGTATAGAATACATATTTGAGAGTATTTAAAAAAATACGTAAAACAAACATTATACCACCTTGTGAATAAAGTTTTTAAATTATCTGACAATAATATCATTTTCGTTGTGAAATTAGGGAAAATTGCAAGTATTATTCTTAATCAGGTAGCATACCCTGCATATGCGCACGACCTCTGTGTGTCTGGAAATAATGAAAATAAGGTTAGCGACGAATTTTGTTGACTTGGTCACACTTAACTCGGTAAGCATGGCTGGCCTTATCAGTAGGAAATTCTTGGCCGAGGTTTGCTAACTGATAAGCGATGTTTCAAAAACTGTGGGGACAAATTTCATAATTTTTTTAAATGCACGATATATCGATAAGTATTTTGAATGATTCCGATACTGAACTGGTTCCATTTTTGGCGGCAGCGAAAAACCTGTTGAATTTGCGCCTACAAATCATCACTTTTTTTAATCCACATTGTTTTGATCAAACTTTTACTGAAAAACAGGTTAAGCCATGGCGGATACGTTGGTATACCGTGCATTACTGTTCACGAGCTGTAAATTGAGATATTTTCAATTATGTGAAAAGTCAATTTTTCACAGTTGATTTTTTAATGCCAAAATTACTGAAAACCACCCCCACCCGATTTAAACAGTAGTTTATGTTTTTCTTAACATTTCTGCATTTACAGATATTCAAATTTTTACTTAAATCAGGAGAAAATTCAAAAATAAAAATTGCTTCAATGTTACAAATTCCATTGTTCCAATTCGACGCTAATTTGACACACATACAAATTGAAACGATTGTCGATTGTTGGTTATGACGCCCATCTGGTAGGGGACGCGCGCAAATTTGAATTTTCGAAGTGGGTTCGTATGTTTCAGCGCAAAATTTGAATTTGTCAGTTTTTATAGCATCTTCGACCCCATAAAGTATATATATTCTTGTTCAGCATCAATAGCCGAGTCGATATTATAACGAATTTTCTTTATTGTAATACCCTTGCAGAGGGTATATTAAAACTGTCACGATGTTTGTAACACATAGAAGGAAGCATTTCCGATTCCATAAAGTATATATATTCTTGATCAGCATGACTAGCTGAGTTCATTTCCGACTGTCCGTCTGTTTTAAAGCTATCTTCACCAAACTTTGCAAAAAGTCTTTAAATACTCATAGGCTGCACATTTGTCGGAATTGGCCGGATCGGATGACTATATCATATAGCTGCCATAGGAACGATCGGTATAAAAACTAGTTCTAGTGGGAAAAACTTTTTTATTTTTCATCGTAGCGTCACCAATCGTGGTATATATAAGTTGTATATGCTTCCACATAATTTGAAATTTAAACGGAGATAAAAATTAAAAATTTTTTTTTTTCATTTTTTTTTTTAATTCTGATAAATTTATTAAAATCGGATGACTATATCATAAAGCTGCCATCGGAACGATCGGTCCAAAAACTAGTTTTAGTATGAAAAACTTTTTTGTTGTCCTTCGTAGCGTCACCAATTGTGGTATATATAAGTTTTATATGCTAACACATAGTTCTAGAAAAATTTATTAAAATCAGATGACTATATCATATAGCTGCCATAGGAACGATCGGTCCAAAAACTAATTCTAGTGAGAAAAACTTTTTGTTATCTATGGTAGCATCTTTAAAAAACTGCAAGGGTATTTAAAGCCTTGTTATTTTTTTCTATATAATTTCTCTGGACCCCTTGACTTGGTATTTCTCCGCAATTCGATACAAAACGTAAATAATTTGGCTTTTTAAGCATGCATTTGGCTCTGGTCCGGTTTTTATTCTTTATATATTTACATGCTAGATATTGTTAAATATTAAAAAAAAAAATAATACATAATTATAGCTTTGTAGAGGATATTGTCGGCTTCAGTAGCTAACTATAAGTTTATCAATGTCTAAAAAGTGTATAGATCAACTATACAGCTGTTTGAAAAACCTTTTCTGTCGTCCTTCAAGCTACCAGTAGCCTTGATGTTGATTTTACACAGTTTGTTGCCTAAAATTCCCAAGCGGTTATAGCATGCTTGGCAGGAGGGCGATGATTAATTCATCAGAAAGCTTTTAAGTATTTTAAGAGATCAGAGCTCTTAATTGAAACAAAGATGACAAAAATATTGTTTCATTTTAGGTATAAATTAGACAACTCGAACAAATTTTTTTGAAGAACTGAAGCCAGTTGCATTTGTACAATACTGAATGACTCATTTCAAATTGGAGTCGGTTTTTGATTGCCTTAAATTTTGCCGTATTTAAGATCTAGCTCGTATCTAAACAAACTCTCTTTTTGTTCTAGTTCCAATTTACGTAGTTCCCATTCTCTGAAACTCTTTTCCTTTTCAAATTCCAATTTGTTTTCTTCCAGTAATAGTTTTCTCTTTTGCAATTCCAACTTTTTGTGCTCCAGTTCTCTGGTCCAACGAAGTTCTTCTCTTTTAAATTGCAAGTAATCCTGACTATGGGTCAACTTTATATTGGGACTATACTCTGGTTCTACGTTCTGTGGTAAAGCTTCAAAATCGGATCTTATTGAGGTCTCTGGTGTATTTTCTCTCCAATAAGTATCATCATCCCATTCGGTTTTCTCTATATGGCAATCTTCCAATTCTATTTGATTAGATTCTTCGGCATTTTCCAATCTTACAACGTGCTTAACCTCCGCCACATGGTCCTCAAAGCAACTAATTGTAGATAATTGATCATAGTAGGGACATATGGAGAGCAATTTTTCTATAAAAAAAATATATATAATATTTAACTAATTTACTTTCAGCCTGTCGAAACTCACTTTTAATTGCTTCCGCCGTCAACTGATGATTATCTCCAATTGACTTTATCCAAGAATTGGCCTTATCGTAGGTGAGTTTTAGGTAACGCATTTTGCATCTGACCAAGTGCCATTGGGTCCGAATTTTGGTCTCCTGCAGCAGCAAAGTGTAATAACTGCGCGCTGTGGGTTTCTAATGGGATATACATAAAAATCGAACCCAATTTAGCAATAAAAAAAAATAACTCTTACTTACTTCCAAGTTATTTTGATGCAGGCGCACATAGTTTAAAAGCAACTCCACCTCCGAGTCCAGCCATCTTTTGGTCTCGTTGTCTCTACGACGTTTAATCGGTGGCTGTTGATCCGCCGACACTGTAAATTATGTATAACAATACTTATCTGGGGTTTTATTATAAAGTATTTCACTTACTTTTGCTAACAACAAATTAAGCAAACAAATTCTTCTTCTTCTTGTTGATAAACGGAACTGCCAACTCGAGGCAAAGAATTTATTAGGGGTATTCATGCGTTTGGTGAATGGGGACAAAAGTTACCTTTTTTTAAAGCTTTTTCTCTAAAAATTTTAGTGTAAGGTAAAATTTAAAGTCTTTTCCATATAAGCTTTCTTAGTAAAGGAAAAAGTTAATTATTACTTTTTCTGTAGATATATGCATATAGTCCTGAAATACCAAAACAAATTGGTTCAAATTTTAACGTGTTGATTATCAGTATTTTTGCATTTATTAGGGGTATTCATGCGTTTAGTCTGTCTGTTTCTACGCGAACTAGTCCCTCAGTTTTAAAGCTATCGAGCTGAAATTTTGCACAGAGTCTTCTTTTTACTGCACGCAATTAATAGCACTAGAAATGGCTCGGATCGGATGATCTATAACATATTTTTAAACAATTTCCAAACGAAAAAACATTACTTATTTATTAGTGCTAAATATTTTTATCGGTTCGGTTATATCCATATAAACGATCGGTCAAAAAACTAGTTCTAGTTAGAAAAACTTTTTTGTTTTCCAAGTCGTAGCAAGTCACGAACATAATCTTGTGTATATGTTGGTTTTATATGCTTTCACATAATACAGGAAAAATTTATCAAAATCGGATGACTATAGCATATAGCTGCCATAGAAACGGTCAGTAAAAAACTAGTTCTAGCTAGAAAAACTTTTTTGTTTTCCATCGTAGCGTACCCAATCTTGGTATATATTAGTTTTATATTCTTCCACACATTTCTGAAAAAAATTTATCAAAATCGGATGACCATATTGTATAGATCCCATAGAAACGGTCGGTAAAAAAACTAGTTCTAGTGAGAAAAAATTTTTTGTTTCTAACGTAGCTTACCCAATCTTGGAATATATTAGTTTTATATGCTTTCACATAATTTTGAAAAAATTTATCAAAATCGGATGACTATAGCATATAGCTGCCATAGGACAGATCGGTCGGAAAACGTGTTTTACTAAGTAAAGATTTTTTTATAGTGTCAAATTTTTATTATCAATGATTTAAAAATTTTAAATATCTGATATCTATATCCTATATATATTTTACCGATTAAATCAGTTGGAGTAAATTTTTTCAAGTGTATTAAAACTTCGGCACTGTCGAAGTTAGCTTTTCCTTCTCGTTTTTTAATTTTATTTAATTTAATTTAATTAATGTATTAATGATTTATTTTAAGTGAATCTTTAAATTGTGTCAGAAAAACTTAAACTTTAGCTAGGCTGCAAAAGAACTAGCTAAATTGATCTTCAGTTTGAACTAGCAAGTTCACGTATGTTTACATTTGCTTACGTTCTGCGACATTTCACTACGTTCACGTCATTATTCTCACAATTCAATTTTAATGTCGGCTCCCAATTTAACCGTTATTTTAATCACAGGGCCACCAGGTAAGCGGAAAATTATATACTTGTCTCACCCCTTGACCTTTGGCCTTTCAGGTGTGGGTAAGACCACGCTCGTTCGTAAAATCTGTTCAAATCTGGCCGCTGGTCCACAAACTGCAAGGCTTTTACACGGAGGAGGTGCGTGATGCTGGAGGTCAGCGCATGGGCTTTGATGTGGTTACTCTAACGGGACAACGTGGCATTTTGGCACGTGAGCAGCCAAACGATAACCAGCGTCGCCCCAAAGTGGGCAAATATGCCGTATATGTGCCCGAATTTGAGGATTTAACTTTGCCTTTGCTTAGCCAAGATTTGCAAAGCCAATTATTGGTTTTAGATGAAGTGGGCAAAATGGAGCTGTTTAGCAAAAGATTTGAGTTGGCCTTACAAAAATTGCTGGAGCAGCCACAGCGATACACAATTTTGGCCACGGTACCTCAACAGACACGTCAAATCCTGCCTTTGGTGGAGCAACTGAAGCAACAACCCCAAGCCTCTATCTACGAGGTGACCAAAAGCAATCGTAATAGCTTGGTCCAGCGTTTAACAGAGTTTGTGGCAAAAACTTTGATTATAACAAAATAAATTGGTTGTCTCTTTATTAAAGGAGTGCTACGTTTCTGCCAGATTGGACTGATGCTGGGCAGGCGGAGGCATGTTAGTTGAAGAAGACTGGGATTCACTTTTACGCGTGGAACGTTTGCGCACACGTTTCGTCTCTTTGGCCCAGTCCATTTCATTATAGGATTGCTCACAGGCGCGCCAATGCAACTCCTGTCGCTGCACCAGCTCGGGATGTTTCTGTTCAAAATCCTTGTCCGGGGGCAGCAGTAGTTCCCAACGTTTTGTGGCATTCACACGGCCCACAGTGCGTAGCACATCCAAGGTTTCAGCCGGAGGCAATTGGGTGGCCACCATTACCTGGGTGCGATATAGATAGGGAGTGCGGGAGAATCTAAACAGCTGAAAAGGCAAAACATTGGAGTACTTAAATATCAACCTCCTCCGACTGTTCCACTTACTATATAATCCCGGGCGCGTATCATTTGCTCCGCAGAGACGCCATTGGCATGGGAGAGCATCTTTTCGGGAAAGACCACCTCGGATTTGGGTACCCAATTGCCATGCAGCAATATGCCCACTTCTGGCAACAAGGCCAGCACCTTTTCGGCGGTCACGGGCGCATTTACATGATCCGAGAGCACCTGCAGCACTTGTCCCAGTGACAGCATGCGTGCATCTTTGAGTAGAATCCTCAACTGTTCCACCAACGGCATGGCTCTTAGCATGGCCTTGTTATATACAGGCAGCACATTGGCCACATCCACTTGCTGCACATGCTCATCGTGGGGCAGCAATTTCTTCAAATAATCACTAGGATTTAGGGCCAGCGATTGATTTGCTTGATGATTGGTGGCATATAGCTTCTGTCGCTCCAGTTCGGCGGTGGGTGTATTACGCGCATGCCAATACGCCTCACACCAAGGCTCCTCCACAATGCGTTGCACAAAACTGTCGTAGCTGCCGCGTTGCTCTTTGGTCTTCTTGGCCGCACCGGCTCCCTGGCCACGAGCAAACTTTACGGTAACCTGTTGCAGCACTTCCTCTTCGTCCACCTCATCGGTCTGTGCCTTTTGCTCCGCCTTGCGGCGCTTATCCTCCTTATCAAAGTGATTTAAGGCGGGACGCAGTTGCACAATGCTGGCCAGCGGCGACAAGTGCACCTCCTTGTCCGTATAGATGCCCACTATATATTTGGAAATGTCAGTCAGCGAACGTGTGCTTATAAACGCCTGTTTATCCATAATGCCACGCTTGTAGGTGGGTCTTTCCGCTCCCTTGGGCGGTACGGCTCCATAACTGTTCTTGCCATCGGAGGCCAAGGCAAACTGTTCGCCCTTAAAGCGATCATAGTACTTGGATTCAATGTTTAAGCCAAAGTCCACCTTCACCTCTTGGGTGAAAGGTTTTACACAGCAATTGACCACCACTGCGTCGTCATGATTTGGCAATTCCGTTTTGGTGGGATACTGGAAGAGATATAAGCTGTCCTGCAAGTTCTTTGACAGATACACGGGGATCTGTGGGGTGGAGGGGAGGGGGGAAGGTTAAAGAATTTTGTTTGGAATTCTGCTAGATGAGTTCACCTCTTCCACAATGGGATCATCCTCGTCCATGTCCATTATTTGTTAATATTTTGCTTAAGCACGCTTAAGTGTGACCGTGGGCGTGAAATGAAAAAAATACTGAAATTCAACACGTTAAAATTTGCCAGCTTTGGTACTATGGGCCAAAATAGCATAATATGGTCTATTTTTACTAGATGGGAAATAGAGTTGGAGAATCTAGTTCATTTCAATGATTTAGTTCATTTTTGAAATATAGTTAATTTTCATTTTATGAACTACAGTTCATTCTGTGAACTATAGTTCAAACACTGAGACCTAGTTCATTTAAATGAATAGTTCATTTTTTTTTTTTTGTTTTGTTAGATTTTTTTTTTGTTTAATTTATTTTTAGGAAAGTTATAGAACTGTTAAAATGTGAACATAGTCAAAAATATTCAAAAGATATAGTCTGTTGATGTTTATGATAAGTTTTTTTTTTGCTGTTGTGTTTTTAAAGAGTTATTCGAACTAGTTTATGAAAATCGGCACAACTCTAATGGGAAGATAGAAACATGGTTATTTTTCATAAGAAAGAAGTTCAAAATAATAGATAGCTCGATCATGTACAAAGCGGATTTCTACATCTTTGATAAACCCGTTACCTGTTAAACTAAATGTTATTCAATTTACAGATCATCAAATATATGTTAAGTTAATCGGGCTGGGCGTAAATATTATCCCATGTGTTCTACAAATAGCTTTCAACCAGGGTTCGTAAACTAAAACACATTTTTTATTTTCATGTCTGAAAATAATTATTTTTAACATTAATGTTATATATCATGGCGTAAAAATAATTTTTGTGGATTTTTACGAACCATGCTTTCAACCCAAATCGTAAGGGAATTAAGTCGTCAAATTTTTGAACCATAATTATTGATTAATTTTGGTTCGAACCCGCGAATCGGACGTCCGCAAAAATTATTTGGGTTTGCAGACCTGATACAAAGTGCCTGGATATTTGCAAAAGTCACCCCTGATTGTAAGGAAGAGTTATTGTCACCATTCCCAAAAAGGTGAGTTGGCGGGGAATCACCCTCCTCGCTCAAAAAAAATGGCTCGTGTGGATTGGTGCAAAGAAATGCTGCAAAATACGAATATATGATAGTCATAGGTGACGAATGATGGATATATGCGTATGAGACGGAAAAAAATCAGCACCGTGTGGTTGTTTCAAGACGAGGCAAATCCCTCAAAAGTTGAACGCGCACGAAGCACAGCGAAGTAAGGGGGCGCCTGTTCCTTTAGTCGAATGGATCATGGGAACACTATGTCGCTTTCGAAATTCGAAAAACCAACCGCCGAAAACGAATCATTCTTCATCATTCATTATCGAGCTATTACACCTGACGTCACACAAGCGACTTTTTGACCGAATTGATGGTTTATCCGCCATATAGCCCATATTTAGCACCCAATGATCTGCGTGTACAAAGCTGTTCATGCGTTTAATACCCATGTTTTGGAAATACCTCAAATGAAGTGGAAAAGGTGCTTTGAAAATTGGTTTTAGCGAATGCAAAACTGCATACATTTTCATCGAGAATATTTTGAATACAAATAAAGCCATTTTCAGTTGAAAGTGTTTGTTATTATTTGCTATTCCCGAAATATAAAGAGTACCCCAAGTACTTGACACCTTCTCTTTACTCCAATATTAAATTTCAACTCGACAATGATGCGCCCTGTGTAACTCCGGTATTTGACCCATGATATGATTTTTATGATTTTTTATCCTGTTAAAACAAGATACTTGGATGTTTAAATGTTTTTGAGTGCTTAGCCGAGGTACTCGTCCATGATAAGTATCGAAATAGTGTGAAAAATTTAAAGATAATCGTTATATCACTTTTTTAAGATTTTTTTGTTATATTTTCTCTTGTATAAATGAACTCAATTTTTTTGGATTCAAAATGAATTTATTATACTAACTTATCTTCTCAAATATATATATTCAAATTATATTAATCCCACATCTCTTGAAAAAAATGGTATTAATACCCATCGTAATTTAATCAGCTGTTTCAATGGAACTAGATCCGAACTGAACTTGTTTACGTTTGCAGCCGATAACCGATAACTTTGCCCACACATCACTAATTGCCCAGGGGCCCTCGACTTGACCCCTAAAAGCATATTAAAAACATATATAACGTTTTCAATATGTACACGGTCACGTCGGAAATCTACAAGGAGACCAACTATCAACCAATTTGCACAGAGGATGCCAACAAGGTCATTTCAAAGTTTCGTTTCCGTTATCCCGAGAAACAGCTGGACACCAGCACCTCAGTTGATAAGGATGGCGATCTGGAGGTGTCACGACCCCCAAGAGGCGTCATTGAAATTGAGCACTCCGTTGCCACCGAACTAAAGCTGGTGGGTCTGCAAGTTTGGCGTGGTGCTCTCTTACTGGCGGATTATCTATTCTACCAGCGGGAGCAACTGGCTAACCAGACAATTATGGAGCTGGGTGCGGGCGTTGGTCTAACTAGCATTGCAGCGGCCATTTACAATGGCGGGCAAGTTTATTGCACGGATGTGGATTTGGGTTGTATACTGCAGTTAATACGAGGAAATGTCCAAAGGAATGCAAAGCTTCTAAAAGGTCAGGTGAAGGTGCTGGAATTTAATTTTTTGACACCCTGGCAAGAGCAATCGCCGGAGCTGCTAAAGGCCATAGATGAAAGTGATGTCATACTGGCGGCGGATTTGATATATGAAGACACTTTAACCGAAGCTTTTGTGCGGATCATCGAAGAGATTCTGCAGAGGGGACGACAGACAAACAGAAGTAAGACCATCTATGTGGCTCTGGAGAAACGTTTTGTATTCACACTTGAGGATTGCGATTCGGTGGCTCCCATGTTTGAGCATTTTCTTAAGCAAAAGGCCACCAAAGCTTGGCAGGTGGACAATCTGCCACTGGACTTTCCTCAGTACTTTGAGTACGAACGCTGCAAGCAACTGGTGCTGATGAGGATCACCAACCGATTCTAGCTGAATTATTATTATTTATTTATATTTATGTTTTTATTTGTTAAACAATGATTGACAGAGGCTATGCCTTGCTTCCTTGAAGGCTTAAAGTAATCTCAGGTGCTATTTGTAGACTTTTTTATAAAGTAGTTATAATATCCTTGTAAGCTTTTAATGTTAGCGTAAGCTGAAGGTCGAAATTACTAATTTTTTTTATTTATTTTTCCATATTTATTGTTTAAAATTTTAAGTTTAAAATAAACGCTTTTGTATTTATTATTTTGATTGTAATATTTATTGTTTATTTTTATATTTTTTTTCAAGAATATTTTAATAATTAATTTTTTATGAGGAGAGCAGAGGATCAAGACGGTTGCATTCGACCTTGATCAAAAAAATAATTAAAGAAATTTGTACGTAAAATGTGTCCTGAGGATAACTGTGAAATTATTATAGACAAAAATATTTCTAAATATGAAAGTTTATGTCAGGAAATCGTCTTCGTCGTAAGGTTTCTATAAAAGGGTGTAGACCTATAAGAGAAGGGGTGCGGGCCTTATTTCGGATTACTTTTATGCAATCTCAGTGAGATAAAGCTGAAAATCCGTTCTTGAAAAGTTTTTTTTTTAAATGAATTCTGATCAAAGAATCAAATGACCCTGAAAACTTTAAGATTCTGTACAAGACACCCAGTAGGAAACAGACATTCAAAATTCTAGGTGAAAACTGTATAATTCTAAACTAATATAAAAGCCAAAGGTGATCAACGTTTGTATTTCAAAGTTTTTAATTGACTATTTACTATACTTCAGAACAAGGTTGCTGGTCCAGAACTGGTTATGTTACCATTTTTTTTTTGGGACTCCTGAACCGGTCCATTATCAAGACTCTTTGAATTAATAAACCCATTATCCAAACCCTTTAAAATTAATATTTTTACATCACGAACCAGAATCCGGTACTGAAAAAATCTCACCTTTTCGAAAAAGTGGTCTGGCTTTTTATAGTGATGACTAGGTCCAAGGTAAAACTAACATATATTGGGGAGTGTTAAGAGTAGTGGCTCTGTTTTAAAAGAAGGTGGAAGTTAATTATAACGTTGTGAAAAAAAAAGTTAGAATTTAGAGATCGTCTAGCAGCTTCTAAGTATTGTATAAAAAAAAAGTTTTCTCATTAAAACTATTAATGATGTTAGTGGTGGTTGTAAAGATGTGGTAGATACTTAAAACTAAAGATGGACGACAGAAAAATGATATTGAAGTCAAAATAATATTCGCGCAATAATTTATTAGTATTTTTAAAGTGGATACTCAAGATATGAGTGCGTCGATCAACTTACTTCGACTTTTTACGATGAAGCGCAGTGTTTGGTCAAACTGGTACAAAGAATTCAATCGTAAACGTCCCTCCAGAATGAATTTCGTGTGACTTTGGTGAAAAGCACATAATTTGACTTTGATTTTATTATATTGATCGTCGTGGAAAACAAGGCAGTGCGGAAAATAGCTATATCATCGAAAAAAAATTTATATTTGATGCAAAATCCTTTAGAGAAATTGGTCAATATGTTAGATATTTAAATAAAATGATACGAAACGCAATAAACTATAGAGAAAAGACTGAAACACCCAGAAACTGACCCAGTTTCACGTCAAAAGGTTGATCCACGAGACCAATTAGGATCAACTGCTGCAACTGAGTTCAAAAAGGAGCATTAAAAATACAATAGAGTCAGTGCATACAGTGGGCACATGTCTCAGAGAAAATAATTTAAAAACCAAGAAAGGTCCCTCCTTTAAAAGCGAAACATATTTCCAAGCGCATGAAGTTCGCAAAGGATCATCTAAATTGGTCGGCCCAAAAATGGTGGCTCGGAAATAAGGAGTGGTTCGGTTCTGTAATTCACAGGGATTTTAAACCACCGGTTCGGTTCATAATATGGTTTTCGTTGCAATCCGAACCGTGGTTTTGGTTCGGTTCAGTGGATCACGGTTTCTAAATAGAAACTTACGACACTTTGCATACATTTTTGAAAAAGATTACTTAAAAGGCATTTAAATAACCTTGATTCTAGATAGAAATAATTACAACTAGTACTAGTCTCTGTATAAACGTTAAATAGAGAACTTGAAGGTACTGCAAAGGCTTAATTTATATAAACGAGGAAACACTATCGCTATATAAGACAAAATTATAAATTTACTAGTACAATATCGTATTCTTTACATCATTAAACCCATCGATAAATTAAATCGTTTTCATAGACGGTTTTTGGTTCGGTTCATCATTTTGAAAAGATCCCCGGTTCGGTTCTTGGTTCGGTTTGCGAGCACATATTGGTTCGGTTCGGTTCTAACAAGACAACTACCCCAAATAAACCAATAAAAATGCAAAGGAATAGTTTGGAAAAAAAATTCTGTGAAACCTTAATCCCATCGAAAACCTGTTGGCTGAAGTCAAAAGAGAGTCGCTGCTGTTACGTTAACCAGCACCAGATCACTATGGAAAGTTATTCAAGAGTGAAAAATAGTGCATTTTTTATTCGGTCAATTTCCTTAATTTTTATAAAATTCATTAAAAATGTTTAAAATGGTAAATGAAACTCTGATTTGTATTCCTTTCCTAATTTTTAAGAGACTTCACCTTCTAAACCGTTTCAAGCCACGTACCGGTATCGAAACCGGAACCGATATTTAAATTTGTTTGAGATCCGAAAACCGTTATAATAGGAACCGAAACCCGGAACCATACCGCAACGATAATACCGGTACTGTTTCGATTTTGTATCATTTATCTTAGTGATTTACGATTATTTTTAATATACATTTATAAAAATTCACCCCTAAAGAAAAACCAGAATAAAACTCTTTTTTTTTAAGATTTAGAAAAAAGTTTCTAAAAGCGGAAAACTTTTCTTTGGCAAATATAAATCATCTAATGCAATAAAGGATATCTAAGGCTAAGAAAATTCTCCCTTAAATATAGAAATGTTAGAAAAATGTTATTAAAATTTTAAAAATTAAGTTTCTTAACTTTAATCAAATTTAGAAATATTATTTCCGATTTAAAAAAATTAATGTTTGTTTTAAAATTAAAAAAAATGTAATGTAAGTGAAAGTTAAGGCAGGTTTTATGATTCCAACTGTTTTAGGGTGTTTTTAAAGCCCTTTGAGTATTTTACCAGCATATTATGGGTTATACTGGACCGTAGTCTTATAAATAGTATGGGTTCAAAGTATGATTGGAGTCATAACAGGCTTAAATGGCCTGTCGTAGCTTTATGAATGAGGAAGAGATAGAAAGCATACGACACCTTCCATGCGACAGCCCTACACTTCTTAGAAATCGCACGCAGTACCTGATAAAAGCATTCTTTGAAGATCTGGGTTGTCATTTGCCCCTAGGGATCCTGGCTCTTTTTATCGACTACTCCAAATGGTTTTTATAGCCATTGATAGAGATTTTGAAGTTTTGAATATTACTTGTACCGGTATACCGAAATAGAAATCTGGGTGCCGTATCGAAATCAAAAACCGAAATAATCTGAAAACCGAATTATAACCTTTAATCGAAATTATTATTTCGGTACGTACCAGAATCGGTACCGGAACCGATATTCGATTCGGGATTAATCCCTGATTTAAAGGTTTCTAAAACTTACAAATAAAGTTATGACGTCTTTGGAAAATTTGCTTTTCGGAGTGGTGCTATTATTTTTTCGCAGCTGTATAAAGAGACCGAGGAGAGAAATGCAGTCAGTATATTGTAACTGGTGTCGAATCATAGATCTATACATGAACAATTTGTGGTTCATTCGTTTGCCAGAAAGTTGAGAAAAACTAACCGAAAGGTGATCAAATAGGAATTATTAAATCTTCTGTTGATTTGACAAATAAACTTTGTTCCAAGCAAAACTAATCGTCAAAAAGAATAACTCGAAATTGAATAGTTAAATGTCTCTAAGAATAGCATTGAAATTAACATGTCTGCCAAAGGGCTACCAATATAGAATAAAGACGTAAAAAATTTTATTCTAACTTGCTTATTTTTTTTAACCGAAAAGGAATACTAGGATAGATACCAGGGACCGAAAATAACAGTTTATGGAAGTGAAAAAAATTTCCTTCGAAATATGGATCCCTCTGATAAAATGGAATACACGAATCTTCATAATTTTTAATGGCGAGTCATTAAATGTGATAAATTTTTATTTGCAATTTTTATCACAAAAAAAATTATTTTGAAATTGTTATATTATAATTTTTGAATAAAAATTTTGTTTTAATATTAAATGGTAATTTTTATATAACATTTTTGAATAACAGTTAAAACTAATTTCAGTTTATTATAAAAATTTAATTTAAATTTTTATTTTTTCATTTTTATAACTAAAATTAATATTTACATTATTTATGAAAAAATTTTTATTATAAAATTTTTTATAAAAATTACTTAATCTAGTAGGCAAATTTGTAAATCGTCGATTGTCATTTGATAGAATCGAAACAAATTTACCTAAACGCTACTAGATTAGTAATTTTTATAAAAATTTTTATAATAAAAATTTTTCATAACAATTAAAAAAATTTATTATAAAAATTACAAAAAAAAATTAATTTAAATTTTTATAATAAAAATTAGTTTTAACTGTTATTCAAAAATTTTTATTTAAAAATACCATTTAACTGTTAAAACAAAAATTTAAATAACGATTATTTTTAAATTTTTATTTAAAAATTAGAAAATAATTGTTATTTCAAAATTTTTATCCAAAAAGTTATAACAGTTACGGTGACTATAACTCGAAATTGGATAGTGTATCAAAAACTGAACTAATGAACTAGGTCATTGAAATTAACTAGATTCTCCAACTCTACCTCGTAGAACTAAAGACGCGTATCGAAAATTTTATTCCAACTTGCCTTATTTTGTTTTAAGACTTCGAAAAAGTTCGAAAATTGAAAACTACCGGGATTCTAGCTTATACGCCTAGGACCAAGATTTGTGACCTGTGTAGATGATAAACTGATGTGCTGAGAACTTCCTTAATGGAGCTCCGAACCTTTTCCCATACACTAGTTCCCAGTTCAGTTCCCTGTTTAAACCAAGTCTTCAATTTATGTTGCCAACAATGTGATTCGTCGTTTTTAATGTAAATGAACAAATGGAATTAGTTATTAAATAAAAAAATATGTGTTAAATGTCACCCTGAACCCCTTAAAGCTGCTGCTCCCATTAACACATCACAGATCCTGCATGGCCAGAATGATATTCTCCAGCGCCTGGCGTGCATCGGTGGCCGGAAAATGTTGCAGCACGGCCAAAGCGGCAGCCGTATGTTTTCTTTGCAACTCTTTGGTCTTGGCCAAAGCGGGGCCAGCCAGTATGGCCTTATGTATGCGATCGTAGTCTATATTATCCACCGATTGTTTGCCCTGCTCCAGTTCAGCATAAATGCTGGGATCATGCTCCAAATGGAACAATACGGGAGCACTGACCAAACTAAAGCTGGCATCCAGAGGTAAAGTGGGACACTGAAAGGGTTCGGCATCGAGGCAGGCCTGCCAGGCCAAAGCCAGATGCTTGCCAAAGCGATAGGCATGTCGCTGCAGCTCCTCACACTGGCCGGCCAGCTTCAAAGAAGCTTGACAGGATTTGCCCAACAGACTGCCGGCATTCAAAATGTTGCGGCACTCCCATTCCTGCTCGGGATTGCCCAAAACCTGAGCAATGGGCATGGGTGTCATGGCGTCGTGTTCATTAAAATCCACGCCCACTGTCAACGAGGGACGCTGGAATGTGCCCGGTTTATAGGGCAAGGGATTGTTTTGCTCATCGCGTTCGCCAATGAATTCCGATTCGGAGAAATCACGCACAGCGCTGGAAATGAGTTCCACCACCTCCTGATTGCGTAAATTGGCCAGCTCGGCACAGGAGTGTCCCAGCAGGTAGTCACCAGTGAGTAAGCCAATTTTATTGCCAAATGACATGTCATCATAGGTGGCCACATCCTGGCCAGCCTGCGTGCTAGACTGCAGATTCACCACGCTCTAAGGGAAGAAGTGGGTGAGTATATAGGAAGGATCATTAGTTGGTTTACTCACATTATGGACCAGATGGGAGATGCGTATCATTTCGGTGACCTCGGCCAAAGCACGCTGAGAGTGCAGCACACCCGCGCTTTTATCCTGCTCCACATCGGGTATGCTGGGAGCATGTCCCGCCGCCTTGGACACCAGCAAGACAATCAAACCCCAAGCCTGCATGGTATTCTTGCCATTGTATAGGAGGTGTCTAGAATATAGGAGAATACATATTAAATCCGCCTCCCTGGACACACACACACACACACTCACTTGGCCGTCTTCATTAGGGGATGGGCACTGCCCACCAGTTTGCGCAAATGCAAAGCCACATTGGCTATCTCATCGCTGAGCAGCCAGCGTAAACTCAAGAACGAGGTGGGATAACCCACAATGCGTTCCGCCTCGCTGACAGCCCGATTCCAGTCATGTCGAGGAGGTGGCGTTGCCACCTGTTTGCTGGTTACCGTTGACGTAGCCGTCCAGCGACGACCTTGTTGCTGTTGTTGTAAAGTGAAAGTTTTCAGCGCAGGCGCAACTACAACAACACCGCGATGACTGAGACTTCCAGCTACGTGAAGCTGCAACTGTTGCATAATCCTGCCACTGGCTCGATACATGATTTCCTTAGAATATGTTTTTTATACACTTTGTTTTCTCTTAAATCTCTTTAAATTAAGCCTCAAGCTTTTTGGATGCGCTTCGCTGAACTGAACCGTTCGTTCGTCTGTCGAAAAGTGAAATCACAACTTGAACGCCAATGTTTGAGTTCGAAATGCCGCTGCCCTCAACACCTGTTGTGTTGTTGTTGTTGCTGTTGCTGCTGCTTCTTCACTTTGGCAGCGGCGGCCCACTTTTATGTGGAGCCAACTGTGGAGCCGCCGTTTTGTTTGTTTTGATTGCCCCACCGAAATTTTTGGTGGCTTAGAAGAGCGGGAACAGGTTTTTTTGCTAGTGTTGCAAAACTAACCATAGCAATGTTAGGGGTATGCAAGCAAACTGTGGACAAAGAGTCAATGTGGAACTAGTTCAATTAAGAGGGAATGAACAAATGAAAAAACAACAATATATAAGGTAATATCTCACAATTTATTTAGGCTCTAAATAATTAATATAAATTAAATATGAAGTTGTTAAAATGAAGTTTGATTTTTTATTTGGCTATAAACTGTTTTCAAGCTAGTTTGCACCAGTTCAAAAGTGGTTCCGAAATTCAAGCCACTAATAACAGTTTTACTCAATTTTGAATTGGTTTCAAAATCCGAGCCCCTTATAACTGTTTCTGTTTCGCTCAAGCGCTTTTAAGTGTGCGTCAAGTTAGCGACGAAACGGAACGCTGGAAATTGGAGGATACAATTAAATTTTTTGTAATTTTCCAATTTTCTCAGCAATTACTCAACTAATTGAATCAAACTAAATTGGAAATTGTAAAGAAAAGCATAAACTAATGTTTTCAATCAAACGTAGGTAGATTTTAACATTACAGGTACTAAAAATATCAAATAACAAAAAATTTACATCCTACCAGGGAATAATACCGTAACCGGAACCGTTAACCGACATAAACCGTTTAAAGGCCAGGTACCGAAATCGAAACCGGAACCTATATTAACATTTTTTTTTAACCGAAAACCGTTAACCCCTATAATAGGAACCTTAAAAAACCGGAACCATACCGAAACGCTAATACCGGTATTGTTTCGGTTTCTAGTCGAAATATTCAACTGCTAAAATTAAAAATATATATTGATACACTGAGAAGAAAGTCTTACTGTTCAGAATTTCGCCCTCACAGAATAACCATAATCAAATTCTCTTTTTAAGATATATAAGATATAGATAAAAATTTCTTAATAGTGTTCAAACTTTTCTTTGCTAAATATAAGCCCTCTAGTTAAATGTTAATTATTTCGGAAGTCTTAGAAAAATCCTTGCTTAAAAATAGAAATGTAAGAAAAAATTATAATATAAATTTTAGAAACAAAGTTTCTGGATTTTATTTAAATTTCGCTCTAAAAAAAATCTGGTTTAATATTTCGGCAAATTTTAAGTCAGGTAAAGGCAAGGCAGATTTTCCAACTGTTTTTGTGTTTTTTAGAGCTAATATATCTGATATTTGAGTATTTTACCAGCCTTTTATGAGCTATTTTGGACCGTAGTCTTATAGTATGAGTTCAAATCTAGAATGGTCCAAATCGCTAAAGATCTCTATTTTTAACGGATATATGGTAGATTTTATAGCGGATTATTTCGAACCATTATTAAGAAATATTTGTCAGCTTGAAGAGAAATGGCCCTAAGAACAGAGAATTCCTTAATTCTATATTTTTTTCTGAGTGTAGGAATACCACTGGAAGCGTGGACAGAAGCGAAATTGTTCGTCCAAAAATAAAAAAGGCTAGAATTCGGTATATTTAAAAAAAAGGCGTTTCTTAAATGGCATATTCTAAGAAAATAATTTTTTTAGTTCTATTACATCCCTTAATTTTTGGTTATCTTGAAATCAATTAAAAAATTTTAATATTAAAAAATTTACTCGTACCGGTATACCGAAATAAAAATCTCAGTACCGTATCAGAAGCGAAAACCGAATTAGAACCATTAACCAATATTCTCATTTCGGTACGTACTGAAACCGGAACCGGTACCGGAACCGATATTCGTTTCGGGATTAATCCCTGCGCCCTAAATATGAGTGAATATTTTCATTTTCTGATGTTATGCCGCATTGCACAGTATACCAGCCTAAAGATGACATATTCAGATGTATTTAAAAAAAAAAATTTAAGAATATTTCCCCCTCAGTTTTTGAGAAAATGGCCTAACAGTTGTCCAACCTCTAAATTTCTTCATACTTTAGCAAAAAAAAAAGGGTGCTGCCACATTTTTGTAAATATCTCCGCTTGTTGATGTTGTGCGGTATTGCAAGGTATACCAGCGTACAGATGGGATATTCAGGTGTACTTTAAAAAAAAAAAACTTAAGAAAATTCTCCCCCCAGTTTTTGAGAAAATTAACTAAATTCTTCATACAAATTTCGAAAAAAAAAGTTATGTTGCCAAATTGTCTTAAATATCTGCGCTTCTTGATATTGTGCCGATTACGGCACGGAAAAGATTACATATTCAGGTGTATTTGAAAAAAAACGTAAGTAAATTCTTCCCCCCGTTTTTGAGAAAATGGCCTAACAATGGTTCAACCTCAGAATTTCTACATACAAATTTTGGAAAAAAAAAATTATCCAGCCATTTTTTTCTGATGTTTTTTCGTAGTCTACCGTAAAATTCCAGCGATATATATAAAAATATCCGAAAATTCTATCAAAGAATTTAGAATAAAATATTTTGGTAAAACAGCGCTAAATAAAGCAGAAATAATATCAGTAATAAACGGTAGCGGCTTAAGTAACTGGATTATGTTAGCTGAATTAAAAAAAAAACTTATTAGAGGGATTCTTGAAAGTGATTTGTTTCCGATTTTGATTTCGTCGATCAGCTGTTCACAGCTGCTCCATACAGTGTGCCCAGAATAAAGAAGGAAATTAAGGTCATTAAAAAAAATTATTGTTAAGATTTAACTAAATGATAAAAATATCAACCAAAATTTAAAGTGTGTATATGCTTTACTATATTTATTATTTTTAAAATAAGAATCTATCTATTTGCACTGTAAGTTAATGAACTAGTTCCAATGACGACGTTTATACTGAAAAACCCCCTAAGAGATTATGTTGTAACTCTTACTTTACTCGTAAAATTAAGAAGAAAAATTAAATTTCCTTTTGGAAGAATAAACAATAATAATTGTATTTACAAATAATTATTTAAGCCAACAAATGTTTATTTAAAATTATTTTTAAACTTTGGCAACACTGCTTTTGCCTGCTGCTAACCATTAACAGTAACAGTGTGCTGTTGTGGTATTAGTAGTACCCCATTCGATTATTCTGTGGGATTAGTGGTACCCCCTTTGGTTTAGCTATTGTTTTTAGTTGTTTAGCCATTTTTGGGCATCAATAGTTGGCAACACTGTATATTTGTTGCAAATCGTTACAAAAAAATCGATCGCAGATTTGTCCCGTGTGGAAAATAGAAAGAGAAAGTGGCACAAAATATGTAAATGTTGCAGGAAATAAGCAATTTAATAGAGAATGCTCTCTTTCTCACTCTCCGAGTACTCAAAGAAAATGGCAAATGTGTGTGAAAGTGTGTGGTGTCCATAACAAAAAAAAAGTATTTTACATACATATACATAAATAAGCGAGCCAAGTGCCATTCCGTTTGACTATAGAAAACTATAATCTAAACGGCATTTAAATATTTCCGCAGCAATTGCGGGAAATAATGTAATTGCCATAGCGGTCACTGGCTCTGGCTAATGAGAGAGCAGTAGGTAGGGTTATGCTCTCTGTGTGTGTGCGTGTGTGTGTAAAGGACACTTAAACGGAAACAATCTTAATCAATTGAACGGTTATTTGAAATCCATGTGTGTGAACATTAATACACGACCCCAGAAAACGGGAACGGAACGGGTCAAAAGAAAACCTACGAAAGTGGTTGCTGCTGTTGCTGAGAGGAGGAATGTGTGTGCGTGTGTGTGTGTGTGTGTAGTGTTGTAAAGTGCATAAATTATGATTTTCTTTTGTGTTTTCTGCTAAAAACATCTCTTTACTTTTGCTTTTGGGTCTTGAAAACGAAATCGATCTGGTTTTTTTTTTATACTTTTGGTTGCATCCCTAAGCGGCAGCAATCATAATGAGAGGGCGACAACGATGCACAAAAGAGAGTGTGTGTGAGCGCGCATTTCATAAACAGACGCCGCCAGCCAAAACTTGTTTGGCCGTGCTCTCTCTCTCTCTCTCTCCTTTGCAAAAAGAGCAAAAGCCGCTATTCGTATTATTCGCTGTGAACTGACAAATCTTCTTTTGAGTAGGTTACTCGCTGGTCCCACGTTCCGCTCTCAAAGCAGCCAGCCAGCCAGCAGCAGCAAAAGCAAAGCTAGGGAGCAAAATTTCCATTGTGTGTGGCGATGTCGCGTCGTCGTCATTTGCCCGTTGCCGTTGCCAGGTCTCGCAGTCGGTTTAAAATTTTCTGACTCGTCATTTGTGTTGTGTGTTGTGCGAAAAAAAAAATGAAAAAAAAAATGTATATACATATATACATTGAGCAATAAATTATAAATAATATATATGTATATTTAAACAAAACGTAAAAACGCAACGCAAAATAGAAAATCGTTCGGGTTGGTTTTTTCTATATATTTTCGCAAAGCGAAATTAATCGAGTCTCAGTGTGTGTGTGTGCATCTGTGTGTGTGAACAAACTTTATTACTCATCTGCTTTGCTGCTGCTGTGGGCGCTGCAAATCCAAAAAAATGGCGACGCATTTCGTAAAGAAAATGTGAAGCTGTGAACTAGAGCTAAGGGGGGGCCTACCTGGAAAATTTGAATAAACTGTATTTAATTTTTTTTTGTCTACATCAACGATTAACGAAAACCCAACGACTTTCATCGTCGTCGTCGTCGTGCGTCGGTGTCAGTGCATGTATTTCTCTGTGTGTGTGTGTGTGTGTAACTCGCTCTGCCTTGAAAAAAAGTCAATTTGGCTCTCTCTCACCAGCCGAATGAATGGACAGAGCAGCAGCTAAACGAATGAACGAATTCGTTGGTTCGTCCACCCTTGTAATTGTGAGCAGCAGCAGCAGCAACAAATAAAAAACATTCTCGTGTGTGTGTGTGTGTAAACTCAAAATCTCATAATTATTCGTCTTATTTTTTTTAGTAACAACCGCAAAATGAAAAGTCCTTTGCCAAAGTAACGTTTAATTTTAAATAAAAAATAAAAAAAAAACAAATCCAAGAAGCAGCAGCAGCCAAAATTTGTGTATCTGTGTGTGTCTCCCCCTCAGTCATCGTCTCTCTCTCTCTCTCACCGTACAACATCTGTGCGAGGGCGCGCGTGTGTGTGTGTGAGTCTGTGTGCTGTCTGTGTTTGTCGCACCAGAATCAATAAAATAAATCAACAACAACAAATGTGCAAAATACTAGAAAATCAAACAACAACAACAACAAAATAATCCAACAACAAAAACAACTTGAGAAAATGAGGTGCTGCTGTTGTGCAAATAAAACAAGCCAAGAACTATGACGCATCAAAATCATCAGACAAACGGCGCAAGTTTGGAGGATTGCCATACAAACTTTTATGCCTTGGTAAGTGCTTTTTGTTTTTTTTTTGTTGTTGCTAATTTTTTTTTAAGTAGGTCAGTGACAACCAGAACGAACTGATCGATCGAAGGTTCATTCTAACACACTTGTTGTGTTACATAGTTACATAGTGTTGCATAGGGATCAATCGTACATTGTTGGTTCTAACACTTGTTGTGGCATTTACACAGAATTCAAAGCAATATAACAGGTTCTTCAACTAGTTTCTTCTTTGCGTTTCACCATAAGGTGGCATATTTCTTTAATGAATCTCAACAAGCAGAAAGCAGAGACACAAAAAAAAAAAAAAAACTAGTGGAAAAGCTAAAGTCAACGTGCTTCACTTCGCTACACTTCCCCCTCCCCTCCCCCTAAACCCGCTTCTCAACCTTAGTAGGAGGCAGAGGCCGACGCCAACGAAATAACGAAACAATAACAAACGCGCGAAACTTTCTCTGAGAGAGAGAGAGCATCGCTCACACACATACACCAAGAGAGGCAGGCCAATTAGAGTATAAAAAAAAAAAAATCAGCTTGAACTTGAGAGGCACGCGCGCGTGAACAAACACAAGTAAAAGCATGTCGGAATGATAACACAACCCGAGAGAGAGAGAGAGAGCTCCAAGGCAAGTGTTGGAGATTTGAGCATTGAAAATTGCAAACACACAAAGATAGAGATAGAGATACAAACGCTGACGTCGACAGATAAAAACTGGCCTCTGTGCATGACAATGTTGAGAAACGTAAAAAGAGCACAAAACTCTGAGGTAGAGGTAGTAATATGGTTAAAATGCGATAGCCAATAAATACAAAAAACTAGCGAGTGGGCAGCAACAAAATGAGAGCGAAAATGAAAACACAAAATTGCAAAAACGGAAGAATGTGGAACATTTTTTGTTGGGGGGGGGGGGGGGGCCGACGACTCGTTATAGGTAGCACGACATTCGGCTCGGCATTGGCAGCCATTCGTGGTTTGGGGGAATACCTCTTGCTGTGTGTCTCTGTCTGTGTGAGAGGTGCAGTTATTTTGGCTCTATATGTACGTTCCATTGATTTGTGTTTGCAGCAGCAGCAGCAGCACCACCAGCAACTTGTTTCCAACCCAACTACAACTCTCAACGGAAGCCGCCAATGACGACCACACGACCCCAAAGCCAGTTAGCCAGACCAGGCCAGGCCGTCGCCGCCGCCAGTCTTGTATTTTTTTGTTGTTTAGGTTTTCTTTTCTTCTGTCTTTGGTTGTCGCTTCTGCTTTTTTTTTTTTTTGTTGTTTTGAGCTGGAAGATAGAGCCCCAAAGCTTTGCTTATTTTACAAGTGCAGCGCGGAATGTTGTCAGTGTGTGTGTGTTCATGTGTGTGTTAGGCAACGTTTTGCAACACTGATTAGTGTAGATGGTGTATAGAGATAACGTAGAAATGTAAACTTTTACTTAATCACGAAGTTTGCGTTTGTTTTGTGAATTGTATCTTGATGGGAAATATCTTTTAAATATAACTCGCAAAAGATTTAGATTTAGTTTACAAAATTATGAACTCAAAAAGCACCAGTTGAGTACATTGTGAAGAAGAAGAAGATAAAGTTAACGCAACATATGTAAATATTGTATTTTTTAGGGATTGTACAAAAGCCACAAAGTTGGTGGAGTTATTAAGTCTAAACTTTAAAGGGATTAAGTGGTACATTTTTTTTTTTTTTTAATTTTTATACACTTGAAAAGTGTTTTTTTTTTTTGTTTCTACGCGAACTAGTTTTCAGTTTTAAAGCTATAGAGCTGAAATTTTGCACAGAGTCTTCTTTTACGCAGCAACTAATAGTCGGACCGGCCGGCGAGACATATCATGCTCCATAGGAACCTAGTTCTTCTTAGAAAAACTTTTGTTTTCCATCGTGCGTACTAATCTGGTTGTTGTTTACGAAAAGTATCAAAATCGGCACGATCGGCGAAAAAGCTGTGAGAAAACTTTTTGATTCCACGCCAAACGTAGATATTTTTTTTATAGTTCACACAATTCTGAAAATTTATCAAAATCGGATGACTATGCTATGTGCCAATACGGTCGGTCAAAAAACTACTTTAGTGAGAAAAACTTTTTTTTTTTACGTAGCGTCAAATCGGTTTGTTTTCTTCACAATTTTGAAAAAATATCAAAATCGGAGACTATAGCATAAGCTGCCATAGGACCGATCGGTCGGAAAATGTGTGTTTACTAGAAAAGTTTTTTTATGGTATCAAATTTTTATTAGAATGATTTAAAAATTTTAAATATCTGATATCTATTCCTATTTTTTTACCGGTTAAATCAGTTGGAGTAAAGTTTTTCAAGTGTATTAAAACTTCGACACAGTCGAAGTTAGCTTTGCCTTCTCGTTTTTTTTTAGAAAATTCCAGAATTTTATGGTATTTTATTATGTTTGGTAGAGTCCACACTTCCACTTAATAAAAGCATATACGAGTTATGGCCGTCTTTATCTGACTTAAAGTTAATAACCCCCATTTTATACCAATAAACGTAACTGACACACCAACGAAAAACCCTTGAGTAACCAATATTCCTAACTCAAACAGTCACCGATGCCATAACCATTATTTGTTCCGGGTTTAATCTCCGCTTAGGCGTTCGTTATAATAGACCTGCTTTTTGTTCAACTTTTAATGCTGAATATTCAAGCTTCCTCTAAACCTTGCTAATAACGGGATTGAATTGGATCGGGATACGAACCCATCTCTAATTTATAACACTGACAAACATCACAAATATTTTATTTAACATTTTAAATAGCCTCTTTACATTAGGGACATTCATCACTTAACTAAATAGGAACCTTATTGGCGATTTCTTTGAAAAATAAGAAAATTACTTCTATTCTTTTGTGCCTCGAACGCTTGTAAGATTTATATGACAAACATATGGAAGGGCTTTTAGCGTGGTTAGATTGAGGCCTCAAATTAAAGGATTGCAAATAAACCCACACGGTAGCTTGCTTGGAGGAGCTACAGACTGTTTTGAGATAACCATATCTCTCATCAACCTCCTTCTTGTCTGTGTGGTTGCGTTATTCAAATCAAATTTTCAATATTAGTTCGAAATGTGATATATAAATAGAAGGTCTGGATGCATACTTTTGGCAGGCGGAATATCGCATAATAATATTCAAAAATCATCAAAACTGTGACGTACAGATGCGCTACAAATTTTCAGAGCCATGTCGCATAAAAAATTTCTAGCTGATAAATCTGATAAAAGCTGCGCCGATTCGCGATATTTGCAAAATATAAAAATACAAAAATATAACTGTTGATTAGCAGTTCTTTCCTTATCATGGCAAAACACAATTTACGCAGTACATTCCATCGAAGCCTGCAAAATATGCGATTCTAAAAAGGAGGAGAACGGGAAACCAATCAACGCACAACAAATTTTGCTTCAGTCCAATCCAAGAATGATTATATTTGCTTCAGTTGCAACAGAGGAGAAGACAACAAATAAATAACAAAACAAAAAACCATAAAAACGCTTGTTTATATAAGATACAAAATAAAGAAATAAACGAAGAGGATTAAATTTTAATTACAAAAAAAATAAAAATAATCTTGGTATTTCTACCTGGACAGGTAGTTCAATTTATAATAAACACATTATTTATAGCTCATCTGTGCGTCTATGAAAACGACCAAATCCCATACAAATTCGTGAAAAAGTATGGAAAAATATGGGGGTATGGTCCAGTCTCCTGAGCTACGAATGTCACAATCGGAAGGTTAGAAATACGAGGATTTTACGTAAACATATTATGATGGACTTTGAAATGGGTGAAAATTCTATTGAATACCAACTTTGAGTTATACTGAATAAATGGGGAAAGCGAATTGGGGCCGCTTTTATCAGCCATATAGCTCACAGTGATTTGTCAATAATTACAGTTACCGTTACCGATAATCGCTTCAGTTTTAATCTCTGATTTAAATCGGAAAATTGTGGCTATTGTGAAAATGGAATCACGTTTGTGACACATTGTTGAATATCAACACATGCTGCCCATCACAATTGCGGCCAGTGCTGCCCAACGTTATAATTTGTTTTGTTTATAACGCAACTATCGTTCCTCTGATCGGGAAAATATGTATGGTGGATCGATAAAGTATGATGAGTAGAGTAAAACTTTCAAAGGTCCAAACAATCTAACTCTAAGGGGAGTGTCAAAAAATAAAAATAAACTTGATCTGCCTGTAAAAAATACCTCTATCTCTTACCATCTCTGAGATCTGTTTGTTTACACGTACAGACTGACGGACATGACTATATCGATTCGGCTGTCGATGCTGATTAAGAATATATTTAGTTTATAGGGTCGGAGATGCTTCCTTCTGGCTTTTACATACGTTTGCACTAACTCAATATACTTTTTGTAACTTCGGTACATAGTATAAAATAGTCACTATCCCCATTAACTATATTTTATTTTTACACCCTTGCAGAGGGTATATTAAAATTGTCACGATGTTTGTAACGCATAGAAGGAAGCATTTCCGACCACATCAAAGTATATATATTCTTGATCAGCATGACGAGCTGAGTTCATTTCCGTCCGTCCGTCCGTCCGTCTGTCCGTCTGTTTCTATGCTATCTCCTCCCTCAGTTTTAAAGCTATCTTGACCAAACTTTGCAAAAAGTCTTTAAATACAAATACGCTGCACATTTGTCGGAACCGGTCGGATCGGATGACTATATCATATAGCTGCCATAGGAACGATCGGTCAAAAACTAGTTCTAGTGGGAAAAACTTTTTTGTTTTCTATCGTAGCGTCACAAATCGTGGTATCTATAAGTTTTATATGCTTCCACACAATTCTGAAAAAATTCATCAAAATCGGATGACTATAGCATATAGCTGCCATATAAACGGTCGGTCCAAAAACAAGTTCTAGTGAGAAAAACTTTTTTGTTTTCCATTGTAGCGTCACCAATCGTGGTATATATTAGTTTTATATGGTTTCACACGATTCTGAAAAAATTTATCAAAATCGGATGACTATAGCATATAGCTGACATATAAACGGTCGGTCAAAAAACTAGTTCTAGTGAGAAAAACTTTTTTGTTTTCCACCGTAGCATCACCAATCGTGGTATATATTAGTTTCAAAGGCTTTCACCCAATTCGTGAAAAATTTATCAAAATCGGATGACTATAGCATATAGCTGCCATAGGAACAATCGGTCTAAAAACTAGTTCTAATGAGAAAAACTTTTTTGTTATCAATGGTTGCGCCTTTCAAAAACTGCAAGGGTATTTAAAACATCGGCGTAGCCGATGTTAGCCTTCAATTTTTTTCTGATGAAAAGAACTGCTAAAGCTTTTACTTTTTTTTATATACACCTAATACTGTTTTTACGCGGTAGATACGTTTAAGAAAACCCGTGTATAAGAAAGATATAAAGTAAAGAAAGCCTGAATCATTTGCACACATACTAATAATAAATTTGAAAGGGGAATTCCCTAACTAAAAAAGTATATGAAATCCGTTTTTCCGCCATATCTTGGAAACAAGAGCTGATAAAATAAAAGCGATGGTGCAGTTTTGTTTAGTGCACATAAGTGAATCATAGTTGTTAATCAACAAGGCCATTTTGTTGCCCTATGTTACAAATAAAACACAAAAATGGAATTGAATTGTGGAATTTTAATTATGGGCTGAAATAACTATCTCTGACATTTACATCAAAGATGGTATAATCGGATGGTCCAATTTTGAATCACTCTTTTTAGCATTGCTACGGGTATCCGCGATTTACGCGAGTAATATTGGCATCCATGTCTTGAATCTCGTAGCTGGCTTATCGACGAAGACTTTTTGACTTCACGTAACCCTACAGGAAAAAGTCCAGTGGTGTGATATCACATGATCAAGGCGGCTATTTGACAGCTCCGGAACGTTAAATAAGCTGCTCATCGAAATGATTTCTCAATAAAGATATTGTTACGCGTGGTGTTTGTGCCGTAGCACCTGAAACCAAATGTCGCCGACATCAAGGGGTTTAATTTCAGGCAATATAAAGTCATTTATCATGGTGCGGTACCGATCGCCATTGACGGTTACGTTTTGTACGACCTCATTTTTATACCCATAACTCGTAGAGTTATGTTAATTTTATATGCTTCCACACAATTCTGGAAAAATGTATCAAAATCGGATCACTATAGCATATAGCTGCCATAGGAACGATCGTTCGGAAAATAAGTCGTTGTGAGAAAAACTTTTTTGATTTCCATCGTAGCGTCTCCAATCGTAGTATATATTAGTTTTATATGGTTCCACACAATTCTGAAAAAAGTTATCAAAATCGGATGACTATAGCATATAGCTGCCATAGGTCCGATCGGTCGAAAAATGTGTTTTACTAAGAAAAGTTTTTTTTTATGGTATCAAATTTTTTATTATCAATGATTTAAAAATTTTAAATATTTTTATATTTATATCCTATATATATTTTAACGGTTAAATCAGTTGGAGTAAAATTTTTCAAGTGTATTAAAACTTCGGCACAGTCGAAGTTAGCTTTGCCATCTCGTTTTTTTTATTAAATGAACTAAAAGCCAGAACGAAAATCTAATTTCATGAAAAATTTCTAAATTGAACAACGAATTACTTAAAATTTACTTTATATACTTTAATCAACCGTACGAGTGCTTAACTTGGCAATTACTTTTCATTCCACCTAACAGCAAAACTTTTCAATCCGATAATCTTTGTCGTTTTAAGGTTGCGAGAAAACGAATCAATTCCACTTTCCACAAAATCGTGTAGAAGTGGAATTGAGAACATGCCTGTATATCTCCCACATTTTTGAAAATAGATTGCTCGATCTTTCTAGACGTATATTTTAATTATAATTACACTTTTTATCGATTAGATTAACTATAGCCGAGTTATAAGCAAAAAAAAAATTACGATACGATTTTGGGATTTAATAATATATTTTCAAATAAACCTTTTCCTGAGTAACAGGTATATCGAAGTCGGGCATAGCCGATTTTAACTTACGTTCAAGTTAAAGAGTAAAATTGTATATTCAGGGGAGCTTTACGGAAATCTCTAACGATTTGACCTTAGTTGGTCTGCAAGTAGTCGGTTTCACACAACCTCAAGAGATTTTATTATACCCTTGCAGAGGGTATATTAAAATTGTCACGATGTTTGTAACGCAGTGAAGGAAGCATTTCCGACCACATAAAGTATATATATTCTTGATCAGCATGACGAGCTGAGTTCATTTCCGTATGTCCGTCTGTCCGTCCGTCCGTCTGTTTCTATGCTATCTCCTCCCTCAGTTTTGAAGCTATCTTAACCAAACTTTGTCAAAGGTCTTTAAATACAAATACGCTGCACATTTGTCGGAATCGGCCGGATCGGATGACTATATCATATAGCTGCCATAGGAACGATCGGTCCAAAAACTAGTTCTAGTGAGAAAAACTTTTTTGTTTTCCATCGTAGCGTCACGAATCGTAGTACATATAAGTTTTATATGCTTCCACATAATTCTGGAAAAATTGACCAAAATCGGATGACTATATCATATAGCTGCCATATAAACGGTCGGTCCAAAAACTAGTTCTAATGAGAAAAACTTTTTTGTTTTCCATCGTAGCGTCACCAATCGTGTTATCTATAAGTTTTATATGCTTCCACACTATTCTGGAAAAATTTATCGAAATCGGATGACTATAGCATATAGCTGCCATATAAACGGTCGGTCCAAAAACTAGTTCTAGTGTGAAAAACTTTTTTGTTTTCCATCGTAGCGTCACGAACTATACACAAAATTCTGAAAAATTGACCAAAATCGATGACTATCTATAGCTCATATAACGGTCGGTCACTAGTTCAAGGAAAAACTTTTTGTTTTCCATCGTAGCGTACCAATCGTGGTATATATTAGTTTCATATACTTTCACACAATTCTGGAAAAATTTATCGAAATCGGGTGACTATAGCATATAGCTGCCATAGGAACGATCGGTCTAAAAACAAATTCTAGTGAGAAAAACTTTTTTGTTATCAATGGTAGCGCCTTTCGAAAACTGCAAGAGGTATTTAAAACATCGGCGTAGCCGATGTAGCCTTCTATTTTTTACTATTTAAAAATCTAGTGTAATTAGAAAGTTTTTTTTTTCAATTGTTATTCATGATTTTTCAAGTTTGTATAAAAATTTGGCACGCTTAAAAATGTTATTTAATTTACCAAACTTAGCTACAAATCAAGCTTATAATATATCTGCTTTTGTAAGTTTAATATGTGACTATTGGAATTTAGGTTCATTATTTACTTATTGTCATAATTTTCCCAACGTTTCCGCGCGCAAATTTTGAATTTCCCCATAAGCGCTCAGAGCTGTTTGCTTATCATTGCAATGTAAAAACACGTAATTTTTATACAGATATAAAAAAATCATCTGCTATTTATAGGCAACCCAATCATAACTAAATTCTGAGTTGATAACAAGAAAAGCTAAAATAAACTGACACTTAAAAAGTTAACCGAGTTTATTGGTTATCGATTTCCCTAGATAAACAATAAACACAAAAATCAATAAAAATTTTAATTAAAGTTTATAATATAATCTAGGGATTTGGAAGTTTATGTTTGCCTTTACATTGGCCAGCTAATTGGGAAAGGCATTTAAGCAGCTTGGCTTGTGTTTTGGCAGCTGCAAAATTGAGTCAGAGAGAGAGTGGATTGCAACAGTAGCAGCTGTTGCTCTACTTAGAGATAGGCAACACTTCAACCACCCATCCAATCCAATCCATGTATATTTTATATTATATATAATATTTAATGGCTTATCTAAATGATTCTTTTTTACTTTTGTACATTTTTCAGACTGATTTGTGTGGAATAAAATGGCGCAAGTTTGTTAATGGTGAACGGCCAAATGCCTCGAGCGATCCCTTGGCCGATCCAATACTACGATCCTATTCACGATGCATGCAAGCGGATATGCTATGCGTGTGGCGGCGTGTGCAATCCACCAAACAGGACAACACCGATCCGAATGCCTTAAATTTTGAGATTACCACATCGACGAAAGTTCACCCGCCTTTATCGTTGGCCGCCGCCAAGGAATTGTGGATATTTTGGTATGGCGAGGAGCCCGATCTCAGTGAGCTGGTCGATGCTGAATTGCTGAGAATAGCGGGTAAGTGCATTTGCCGGGTTAGCTCTCTCTCTGCTGTCACACATGCAATGTGTTGAATTTAATAAAACTTCAAGGCCGCGCAGCGAAATGAGAAAATCCCCCCACATCAAAAACAAAACACACATGCGAAGAGATTTGATGATGATGATGATATTATTTATTCTCCTTCAACGTCACTGGCAAACAGAGCAACGTCAATCGTAGGCGTAAACGTCACCTGTCATTTGCAATGTTTTTGTGTGTGGGGCGCTCTCTCTCTCTCTGTCTTTCTCTCTTGCCTAATTATGCGAAAAGGGTGCTCGTTTGTCCACTCTCTTGTTTCCACACTCTCTCTCTCTCTCAGTCTCTCTGTCTGTGTTTTGTTGTATGTTGTGGGTGGGGGGGAGGTGAGGTCGCTTCTTACCGAGGCAGGGTTGTTCAATATATGTACACACAACAGACGGCACACGACGTTGGCCTTCGGGCCGCCTCTCTCCAATGACTCTTATCAGTTTTTGCGTGTGGCTACTATTTATTCAATATTTTGTTATTGCCTGCCTCATTATCTCTGACCACAGAGAAACTATTGTGGAATTAGAATTTCGGTGCTGTGGCAAATTCCATTAGTTACCGCAGGTTGTAACCTCGCCTACATACGTCATAGCATGGCGTCTCATTTTACTTTTTACAGTTAGCTTTGTTGTTGTTGATAAAAACAACAACGTACGTTTCGCTCTGCCTTGAGTTGAATGCACGTTCGCTGTCTGTGGTGAAATTGTTGACTCTTTTTTTTTTTTGCCCGTTTCTTAATGACAAGGACATTGACTAATTGCATTGACATTACTTTGTGTCTGTATGAGTGTGTGTGTGCAAAATTTCATTTTCTTTTTATAGCCCCTTTTACTTGGCGGCGGCTTACAAACAACAAAAACAAACAGAAGTAATGCACGCATTAAACTGTGTCCCTGTGTTTGTTTGTTTCAGTTTGCCTGCAAATGTGTGTGTGTGTTTATATGTTTGAGTTGTTGTCGAGTGCGTGTGAATGGAAACCAGAGAGTGGAGAGGGAGAGAAAGCAGCAGCAACAGCAGCAGTAGCAGACGTAGGGCGTCATGAGTGTTGCTGCTATTGTAGTAGTTGGCTACTGCGAGTGAAAATGGCAACGCCGCAGTTCCAGCTAACATCTTACAGTGGGACAAATCTTTGATTTTTTTAAATTTCGCACAAATAGAAACCTTGTTTCCTACATCGGTTATGTTCTTCCTAGTATCCATATTGCAAGAATCTTTATCCGCGTCTGTAGCCTTTAAGGGCCTGAACTCAGATAATATACAAATTTAGTTCGCACAATACTTTAAATAAATATGGAAGCTATTCAAAAGCATTAAGCTATAAAAGTTGCTTAAAAGTGTTTCTATTAATATGAAGTATTGTGCCGAACAAAATTTTTATCTTATCTGGGTACAGGCCTTAATAATGGAAAGCTAATGGAGGAAACTTTGGTCTTTCACTCATGATTTCTAGAAGGAGGCCAACTTTTTTTTGGTGTGCTGATTACGATTTTAAAAAATAGTCCAAGTTAGCGCAAATAAATTTTTTTCCGGTTAAAACCCGAAAAAAAAACTGTTAAAAATATGTTTTTTTGCACTTATCTTGAAGATATTCACTTTATAAAGAAATGTTTCAGATAAAAATGGAAGATATCAAGGCAACACATGTTTTATGTTTAGTGACTTTTTATCAAAAAGCGTATAGTTTTTTAGAAAAACTCTAAAATCATTTCCTTCTAACGGTCGTATGACTTTTAAAATTCTTTCGCAAACGTCTAAAATGATTACACTGACATTATATCGATGGCAAACTTATCGAGATGGGGCGATTTTGAATTTTCGGTACACGGACTTTGCATATTTTCAGATTGCATTTAATTTTTTTTACCATTTTGTGTGTTAATACCTTTCCTTTGAGCTCAATTTACGTGGGACAGTGACTCTACACATTTTCTAAGACCTCAAAAAAAAACACATGTATTCAATAGACCCTCTACCACCAATTTGTATCCCAATTGTTTAACTTTTGTGAATTTTCAAATATACTTTCTCGAGTAGAATCCCAAGTGAGGTGTATGAGACCCTTATCTACGTCTTTTTTCAAAAGACAATGAACCTTTCGAGCAGTTAGAGGACATTAAAAAGAAGTTCTGTCATCATCAAATCAAAGAAAATAATACTTTTAAAGTGGTTGTTAAAAAATATTGCGGCAACAACTCAATATTTTTAAAAAGCCCTTTTTTATAACCCCAAGCCAAAGAGAAAGAAATGTATTGATGGTTCGGAATGAAGTTCTCAACTCATTGAATATTTCTAATATTTATTTTGTTGAAAGTAAAAAAAAGCTCCTATTATTAGAAGACCCTTTCAATATTCAAAAAGATACACAAGAAATGTCTAGAAAATTATCAGATGTAGTTAAGTATTTTAGATGCCAACTAAAATCATCTCACAGGGGAGTGTAGTACGCTTACAAATCAAAACTGATGTAAAAATTGTAGGGACAAATTATAAGGAAAGCAAATTTTGATTGAAAAAAACAACTTAAAATGAAACCATTGGCGGATTTACCTGTCTGATACCAGTCTAATCTGATAGAAATATGCGATATTATCCACTATCCCGTCAACAATATATCCCAGATAAAATAGTTGAATGTGGGGGTATCTTTTGCGGATATTTCTAAACCGGAGCTCAAGTTCTAAAATATTTAATATAAGAATAAAAGTATTCCAAAAGCTTTAATTGAGTGTCCCATCGTTAATGTTTTTACAGAATTTGTATACGTAAATCCTTAACCAGATAATGATATTTCATAAAACTATCGAATTTTTAAAAAAAAATTTATATATATTTATTTGGTTGGTTGAGTTCTCAGGGAATGAACCAATGCATTATAATTTTGTTTATATATCCCTATAGTTTTAAGAATCATGCAAAAAGGTATGTTTGTAATGAATAAATAACTCGTTGAACTTAAATCTTTTTTCAAAGAGCCAAAAAAGTGGCTGTTTGAAAATAAAAAGAAGTGCAGGGTCCTAAAATCAAGTGAATACGGTGGATGTAAGATGCAAAAGAGCTCTTACTGTTTGTTCGGACGATTCAATATCTAGGCCTGTTCTGGTTTTCTCTAAAGTGAATTCGCATATGGTACATGATCACTTTTTTAATAAACGATCAAGGTAATCGGTATCAAACCTTCAATCTCGACTTCAAATGCATCAAGATGATTTTCACTCAATCAAATTTACACAAGTACACATGTACCACATTCGAAATCGACTAATTTTGTCGAAAGTGAAAACCGGAACAAGCCTGATAGTCTTCAAGTAGTTAATAAAGATTATTTCGACGAGAAGACTTCTTTCCAGCCGACTTCTTTGCCTACTTAGATGCCGGCTGTTCTTCTTTTTATTACTGTACATTGAAATTCTGGCATCCCTTTTCTAGAACCATCCATTGCCGCAAGCGCTATCTTCTCTGGTTCAAAACTTTGTAAATTAAGAAAATATGACGACAAGCCCGACAGTTACTAGAAGTTCGGTGTGGTCCAAAATTTTGCTTATATCACCCACTGTGCGTTGTTGTCTGCCTAATAATGTTGTTGTACACAAAACACAACTTGCCACTTGGTTTGGGCTTTAAAATTCTTTTATTTCGTCTGGCTGGTAAAACTTTTGTTATTCTTGGTTGTGGGCGCCTCAAATCTCAGTGTTGAGTGTTTTCTCTGCCTGCTCAGTCTCTGATTTTTGTTGTCATTTCTGTTGTTGTTGTTGCTGTTGTTGTATTCTACATACCATTTTTTACCTTAAACAGCTGTCACTTGGTTTGCTGTGTTTGTATGTGTGTGCGTGTGCTCCACAATTGGAGCCAGTAATTACGTGCCTTGAGCTTTGCCAATGTATAAGTGAGAGCCCCGCTGTATGAGTGCTGCTGCTGCTCTCCTCTCAATGTGTGAGCTTAAACTGGTTTGCCAGCAAGCTTAATTACACTGCGCTTTGTTGTTGCAAAATTTTGCATTCGTGCGAGCGAACAACGCAAGCTTGCCTCTTTTACCTGTTTTTTTTTTGTATTTGCTTATTAAACAATTTTCGCAGCCGCAGATTATTGACCTTGATTAAACATTTGTTGCTGCTTTGCCATTCTCCTTGGCTTGTTGCACGCACGCAATGCAAGTACTCTCTTTCTCGCTCGCACCGCTCAGTCAATTACAACTTCATTAACCTGTAATTACTTTAGACAAATACAAACAAAAGAGCGTGAAAGAGAGGCACACGCACAGTTGTCGCCGCCGCCGCCGCCTTGGCACGTCATTTTGCTGTGGTAGCAAATTTGTAACCTAAAATAGCATTTATTTTTTTGGGCCACAAACAACAAGAGAGAGAGAGAGAGAGCGAGTGCACGCCTAGCGGCACTTTTGCCCCAAACAACATCTTCACCACCAAAAAAGCTTCAGATACATTCTCCCCTTCCCCTCCCACACATACACATGCACACTCGCTAGTTTAGTCGCTCTCTCTCTCTCTCTGAGCGAGTCTTCGTCCGCTGTTGGCAGCAGCAGCAGAGCAGCAACATGTGCACAAACCACACGTGCTACAAAAAAAAAATAACACCCACACACACGCACGCACACAAATGGAGATATGTATTTGGAATTTGCATTGAGCAGTCGCAGCTGTGTGTGGGGCTTGGGGATGGCTTGCACACGAAGTTCCCACTTCGTTATCGTCGTCGTCGGGGGCAGTTTTTTGTATAGACTTGTTGTAGGTTTGGTATTTTTCCTTTTTGTTTGTCAATTCTTTTGTTTGTTTGATGAGAGAAGAGCTGAGGCTGCAAGCAATAAATGTTTCTGCTGCTGCTGCTGCTGTTGCTACCCCTTGTGGGCTTTTTTGCGAGCTTTGAACTTTTGCCGTTGGCCGAGTGTGTGACCTCAGCAGAGCCGGCTAGGCGGCCAGTTACAACAACATTTTTTTTTTTCGCCAGCCTCGAACTCCTCCTCTCTCACGTACAAATACTCATGCATAATCGTACATTGCCCTCTTGTGTGTGTGTGTGTGAGTGTGTGTGTTTTCTTCTCACTAAAACTTTACGCTGATCTCATTGAAAGAAAAATATACAAAAACACACAACACACAATGACGCAGGCTTGTAAAAACAACAACAACAAAAGCAGCAACAAGAATGGTTGTAACATAAATTTCCGCAGCCGCTGCAACGTTTGTTACTCGTTGCTTTGATTCAACTCTCCCGCTCTCTCTCTCTCTGGCTGAGGTTTGCTTTTTGTTTTGTTATTTATAATGTTGTTTACCTTTACGTAATTATCTTTGCAACATTTTTTTTTTGTTTTTGCTGCGATTGCAGTCACAAAAGTGGCTCCTTCTCTGACTTGCGTCTGGTAAAATCAACAGCGCGTGTAGGTGGCCGTCTCTCTCTCTCTCGCTCTCTCTGTGTTTCGTGTGAGTGTGTGTGGATGCTTGGAATTTTCCAAAAAATTTCTTTGCTCCCTCCCTCAACCATTTATACGTCTCGTTGCCTTTTTGTTTTAAGTGGGCATTTTGTTTGCGCTTCCGCTTTGGATTTTCCCCTCCCCCATCCACCCATCCCATGCATCTATTGTCAGATTTTCCTTTCTTGTCACGTTCCTCTGTCTCCAAATGTTGCATTTACATACACACACACTTGTTCCATATCTTTCACTCCAACTGTTGTTTTTCTCTTCCCTCTCTCTCTCTCATTTTATTTGTCATTTGGCTGCGCGCGTCGCCTCGCAAAACAATAACAAAAATAAATTGCCTTAAAAGTTTCCGAGGCGTGCGCGTCGCTTAATTCTTCTGTTGACTGGTGGGTGGGTGGGGGAGGAGGAGGAGGAGGAGGCAGGGCAGCTGAGACGGTTTGATTGTTTTGCGCTGTGGAAGCTCGCGCGCTATATAATTGTTTATTCGGTTATTTTCCACATTCAAAGTGTCGAATTTGATTTCCAAATTTATTTCAAACATTTTTCTTGTAAGTTCTAGAAGTATCTTCATTTTCTCTCTCTCTCTTTAAAAATATTTGCTTTGGCCTTTTAGCTGGAAATGTCGTGAAATCATTCAAATTCTTTGGAGTCATGGTTTATAAATAACATACAAATTTCTATATGACGACTTTTAATAAGAATAACGGGGCTTAATAAGAATTTCAGAGTACAATATTTTAATTGTACTCAATTCGCCATATGGCGAAATTTTATTTAACAATTTTTGTTTTTACCCCATTGCAATCTAATTAATCAAATTGCACCGTAATAAGTAGAATCAATTAGGTTTAAACAAGAAAAAATTAAAAACTTATGGCTCAGGTCTATTAATCTTAATCAGGGGATGACACGAAAATCTCTAAATACTTCGATTCGACTTAGAACTTCGTATTCATGAATGTGAATGTGAAAACTTTTTATTATATAATTTTCAAAGGAAAAAGATTTGAATTTCATTTTAGGAATGATTTAAAAAATTGAATTTAACCCCTTACTGCATATAAATTATTCAGAAAAGTGCGGAAATTCGCTTTTAAGCACACCCAAAAAAAAGTAATTATCAAAATGATACTAATTAGTCATCAATTAAAAACTATTTAGTATCAAATTTTCTTTAATACTCGAGGAATCAAGTTGATATTTCGATAGTATTATATTTATTATATTATTATTAGTATTATATATTATATTTTCGAGGATTTCAAATTGATAATAATTTGCGACTTGATGACATTTTTTGTATTAATTTTTTAGAATCAATATCAATTAGTTGTTTTTTTTTTATCATTTTGATACCAGCTCTCGACTATTTTATATTTTTCTAAGTTAGATAAATTACATCTGTTGCGTCCCAAATGATATAAAGGGACTTTTCATTAAGAAAAATGAGCTAAATCGAATCGCAACTAGATTTTAATGTATTCGAACATCTCATAGTTTATTTTAAAAGTATTTGAAAAAGGCTTCAAAAAAATGTAGCTATGATGATGAGCTTACTGTGCATATAATTGCACTGTGGTCTGAAAATCTGATACAATCTTAAATAATTGACGCTTTTGATTTAGAAAAATAAATTTACACAAAATCCAAAACCAAGAAATCATTGATGAAACGTTTTGTTCCATTATTTGTCTTAACTTTTTACTTACTTTTAAGCAGGGAATAACCGGAACCGTTAGCCGAAATAATCGAAACCGGAATCGATATTTAAAAGTTTTTGAGAACCGAAAACCGTTAACCGAAACGCTAATACCGATACAGTTTCGGTTTCTTATTATTTATCGTACTGACGTATGATTTATGATTATTATTTGTGTTTTTGGGGGAGATTAGAGCCCAATTAGGATTCTCAGGGTAATCTTCTCTTGGTGGATTAGTTTTAGAAACCTTTGTTTTTGTGGTTTCCTCTCAGTACTTTCGCTTGTCTCAACCCCCCTGGAGTTTTCCCAATATATACTTTTAAAAAAGCGTTACATTTTTCAAATTCGCTCTTAAAGAAAAAAACAAGAATTAAATTATTTTTTGATGATATATAAAATAAAAATAAAATATGTTTTAAAAGCGAAATACCTTTTTTTTTGTAAGTATAGACTCTCTAATAAAATGTAGTGGATTTCTTAGTCTTAGAAAAATACTCCCTTAAATATAGAAATGTTAGAAAATAATAATAGAAATTTTAGAAGTTTCTTAATTTTGAAAAAATGTCGACCTCAAATTTAAAACTATTATTTCCTACTTTAAGAAAGTATTTTCGAACTGATTATTGACTATTTTGGACAGTAGTCTTGTACTATGGGTTTAAATCTATCGAAATCGCGAAAGATAACTCTTTTTGGCTGGGATACAGAAGATTTTAGGGCCGATTATTACTGAACTGAAAACCGAAATAGAACCTTTCACCGTTATTCTCATTTCGGTACGTACCGGATCCGGTACCGGAACCGATATACGGTACGGGATTAATCTCAACTTATTAGCAAGATACTTACTTAGTATCTTTACCACCGCATCTTAGCCCACCGCTGATTTAAAGTCTCAATGGTGAATAAATGATTTCCTTCCAACTGAAGACGCACCTGCTTCTGGAACAAAAAAATTGCTTCCCACTTTATTTTCTTACTTACTTCCATAATAAACCACTATCTCAATCCTTATAGTAAACATATATTTCTCTTTCTTCTCTTTCCAGCCAATCAAGCGCTTTGGAATGGCACCTGGAAAGGCGAACTTACCTACGAGTGTCGCTCTTTGCTCTTTAAGGCACTGCACAATCTCATGGAGAGGTAAGTCGGAATTGACTAAAGATTCTTTTAAATAAATATAAACTAATATTCCTCTTCCTTCTCTATCTTCCACTTAGATTTGTGCTCACCAAGGACATTGTGCGCTTTGGCAAATGGTTTGTACAGCCATGCACCTCGAGCGATCGTCTGTTTGGACGAAGGTAAGTTTTAGGGAATAAGTAAGGGAATCCCCTTTTTAATGATGTTCAAATGCTGAAAGTGTTTACCGTTTGGACATGTTATGCGGGTATCCTAGATTAAAACAGGAACTCTGTGCGGTTTCATTAGAGTCTGTGGAACTGCATCGTTCTTCCTGTTACACACACACACACACACATAAGACTTGATTCTTCCATTTAATCTTTACTTGCTTATTCTCCCCCTAGTTCGCAGCACTTGTCCTTCTCCTTTACGTTCTTCGTGCATGGAGATACGGTTTGTGCCTCCATAGATCTGCGCGAGCATCCTGCGGTGCGTCCACTGACCAAAGAACATTTGTCTGAGGCGGCAGCTGCTTTTGCTGCGGCCAGCAGTGCTCAGTCGGGTGGTGGTGGTGGTGGACAGAACCAAGATCAGAATGCCAACTCGGAATCACTGGAGGCTGCTGGTGAGGCCAAGACTTCGTCAACGCCTGCACATGCGCGCAAGGTGATGCTGGCACCATTTGGCATTGCCGCAATACTCACGGGGAATAGCTATAAGGCCACTGATCCCATGGCCGAAAAGATTCTCGAGGATTGGGCCTCGTTTTTTCCGCTTTGCAATAAGGACAACACGGATGTGCCACCTGTGGTGGAGGTGGTGTCGGGTGAGTCTCTAAAATTAATCAGCAAGTACTCCAAACTTGACTAATTGCGTGCGTTTTCCTTCAGGTGGTCATAAGATGTATCATCCCACGAATTATGTACTAGTCACAGATCTGGATGACATGGAGCACATGGAGTTTACCGAATTGCATAAGGAGAACTCGGTTGGTGCTGGCGAAACGGCTGTTCTGGCCTCACTCTCCTGCCCCCTTCAGCGGCAGCGGTTACACCAATTCCAACCACATCCGCCTCATCCTCTTCTCAAGCCACGGGCCAAGCCAAGGAGGCGTCACGCAAGGCAGCTCCACAGGCGTTCAGTGCTTTGGAGCGTCTAACGTTTCAACCCTACTACGATCAACGTCCAACTTCGGGTTTCACCTTCAATACCAACAATACTCATATACCCGCCTCGGCAGCCGTAGAGATGCCAGAGCGAGCCTGGCAGGATTGCATTATGAATACTCTGCATGTGGAGGCGGCCGCAACAGCTGGCGGCGGCGGCGTTAGCAACGATGAGGATGAACAGAATAAACCGCCAGCCGATTCCAAGCAAATGGTACAACAGCAAATCCAGCAGCAGCAACAACAACAGCGTCAAAAACTATGGAATTTTGTGGATCCTATGCAGAAGGCGCCTTGCATATGCACCAAGTAAGTTGTACAAACAAGAATTTTGAGCCTACCTTTTGGTGTCCCACCCCCCAACCAACCACCTTGCCTTGCAATGACCCTTAAATAAGCAAACTGGAAAGTTCTCTCGGAATTAAGTGAAAGGGGTCAATGGACTAGATACTAGGCAACCTCGATACAGTCAGTATTCCATCAGTTTTCAGATGTGGCTTAATTATGTGGAAACAGAATATTATACCCTTAACAAAGGGTATATATAAAGTCGTCAAAATATTTAAATAAAATATTCAAAAGTTCTAAAAGGATTGCTTTAACATCTACTTGAATCGTTAAGTCGCTCTTTGAGTTCGACTGTTTCATATACGGTTTTCTTATTCTTCCTTTATCAGTACCCGGATAGGATAAGGGATAGAAATGGCCTCCGGTTCCCATCACTTCTTTGCCCTCTTTTGGCGAGATGAGCATTTTTCAAAGATTCAGGCAAATTGTTTTGTAATTACCAGGCATAAAAATCAGTTTTTAATCGAATTGAACCGCTACGAGCTCGTTACCTCCACCGCGAACCGAACCGTTATCCTTTAAAAAATTTCGGAAGCGAAATCCGTCAACGAAAAAGATTCGATTAATATTTTTTTTAATGCTCTACAATAATTCAGTTTTCTTTCCTTTCTTTTATTCTTTTTGTGACCTCTGACAATCATTATTATAAATGAGAATTAAACGATATTTTCAAATTATATCGATAACAATAGTTAGAGATGAGATTAGTCGTGATTGTTCTATATTTCAATATTCATTACTTAATGACGAAGCTTTTCCTCGTCCGGGCATATTACGAGTCTTCTTCGGGCTTTTTGTTTCTCAAATTTAAAATTTTGAAAACCGTCCAAGATAACAATAGTCCTGATAATATACTAAGGCTGAGTTCACACTGTTCGACACATGGGACATGACAATCCAGTGTGCCCTTTTGTTGTCTTGTTTTCATTGTAAATAGCTTGTCATTTGACATTTGTGACATTTGTGATTTCGCCTCTTAAACACATAAAATTCAATCTGGAAAAACATAAAATCCGCTGTCTAGTAATAAGCGACTGAGCACAATAAACCTATCCATGTTTTTTTTCCAATGAACTCTCTCAAAAGGTGTGGGAATTAAAACGAGACGCAAACGAGAGATGTCAAACTGCTTGATCGTTTTGCACTTGTTTCTTTGATTCATGTTATTTTCTTTTTGAAGACTTTTTTGAAAATAAATTATTAACATAACTCAATATTCAAGCGGAAGTAGAAGCAAATGTGGAAAAATTTACAATTCATGACGTTCAATTCAAGTGCCTCGACACTTATTTTGATCTTTCTAAAAAAGAAAGATGATGATGATCATCAAGTGCGCTCTTATACTACATGCTTTGATTTCAAATTCAAAAGTTTTGAGCAACTGAATGTCTGAGCAAATTGACAGAATTGACTGTTTGTGATGATGTTTAGTAAAATGAATAACCTAATATAATCAAAATAAAGAAAATAACTATATTTAAAGGGCAAATCCAAATACAAAAATGTTACGTAATACATACGGAACAAACATTATTTTCTTTGAGAATTATCTATTTAAAATGGATGTCAGTTATGGCAGCGCCATACATAATATACGTTGTACATTCACTCAGATTGTCGGACCAGTTATAGGTACACATAATAAAATAGTGTTAAATATTTTCCTTAATTATTAGCATATTTGAAAGGGCAAATAAACCCGAATTTCGATTTGAAACACTATTTCATATAGCAGTTCTTGATGCTCAAACCGAAAGTTGTCTTAAGGATCGTTATTTTAAGAATTAGGGCAAAAACCAATTAGACTATCGTATAGAAGTTACTTTTATGAACTATATTGCCTTAATAATAACGACAATCCACCAATATTTTCGATAGTGTGAATAATCGATAATAAAGGTTTATCGATTGTCATAAAAATTGTAAATGCAACATTATTAAATGACAGCTCAGCTGAGCGCTCAGGTCAATTGGAACCGGTTCTTTATTAACTGATCGCTTAGCTGAGCAGTCAGATGATAACTCATAAGCATATTTACATGGGCTGAAATCAGCTCGGACAAAAACTCAGCTGAGAACTCAGGTCATGTTAAAACAGCCTAATGGATGCATTAACCTTGCAGCTACGCAGAAATAACTTTGAATAGTCAAAACACAATGCGTAAATATATGGAGTGATAAAGTCGAATTATTTTGGATAATTTTTTTTTTTAAACATAAAAAACTTTAAATTTATTGGTAGTTCCTTTTTCAATTTCAAAAAAGGGATTAAAACGATTAAAAAAATAACGTTCTATGCGATTGTTAGAAATTCGACAACTTCAAATGCCTTTTAAAGTTTCTTAAAATGATAGAACACCTAAAAATTTTTTTTTAAATTGTTGTCTCTAAAACGACTCCATAAAAAAAGTGGTTCGTTTCGAGTTCAGCGATTCACAATACAAAAATAGTGGCATCAATGGGTTACTTTGGTTATAAACAAGTATTTTTAATTGCATTTCTGGTTTTCTACGAAATAAATGAAATTTTCAATATCGTATGATATGTTTTTTTGATGTGAAACATCTTTAATTTCGGTATGAAAGATTTTTTGGTAGGGGAAAAAAAAAAATCAATTTTAAAATTCAATATAAATAACGCTCACAGGAACACAGCATGCACTCTAAGCAATCGCCTGGTAACAATGATATAAACAGTGTTAGGAATCAGTGTTAGAAAACAGGTACAGATACAGCTTTCCAACACTGTTTCCAACACACACAATAACCGTAGGTTTATTTGTCAACGTTATTAAATTTGATTGCAAAATATCAACATTCACACGAAATCGAATGTATTAACAAACGTCTCAAGGTCAGGTGTCGTTTTAAAGTGTTTTACTATTTTCGACTGTCTTGTCGGCTGCGAAAATTGTTAAGTTTTTTATTACGACTTTTTTGTTTAATGTATAGAAAACTTTTGAGTAAAGTCTAATAGCCTCTCTCCACTAAGGCAGATATGTACATATTTTCACATATTATCACATATTGAAAAAAATGTTACGTATTTCCCATAGGAAAAAAATGTACATATTTAAGATATGTGTACACATATCGACTGCTGTCAGTGCTAAAAAACAAAATACAATAAAATATTCTCATTTTTCCTGGGGCAAATATTTGTGTCCAAGAACCAGCAGCACTTTCCTGCAAAAATCCAAAAGTTTGGCCACCATGGATGCTAAAACTCCAAACAGCCTCCCTACTGAGCGGAACTCTGCCGAAGACCCAAGCGTATGCAGCAGTGTAGGGCATACAATACAATCATATTTTAGCTAAGCATGTGTGCTTGGCAACCAATACGAAATCGACAGCAGCGAAATGTGCGTATGCTGTCGGTGAGCGACGTCGCTGCGACTGCGGCCTTTAATATGCGCACGCTATACGGACGCGCCCCACACTGGTATACAGTGTAATGGCGATGCGCTTGTCCAAAGCAATCGCCTTTCAGAAACTTGGGTCCTGCTTTGACAGGCATTCCAGATGTTCCACGAGCAGTTTAAAGCAGAGTTCGCCAGCCATAGCCCTTGGGGGCCGAAAGCATTCGGCAAATCAAATGCATATGAGCCGATTGCTTACTGAAGTTGTGCTTGACTGATTGTCACGATAGTTCAACTCAACCTACGCTTCTTGGATAGCACATCAACGTCGTGTTGCTACCAGGCAACACGTGAAAGCACTTTTAAACTTTTTCTCTTTCTTTTGGCGAACCCTGGTTTAAAGCATAGTTCGCCAACCCCTGAGCCGAACACATTCGGCATGCATATGAGCCGATTGCTTGCCAAAGTTATGCGTGACTGATTCACAGAGAGACAAACTCTACCTACTTTTTATGGGAAGAGCAACACTTCCACACGTTTTCTCTTCTCTCTTCTTGGCGATCACTGCTTTAAAGTTGTGTTTGCCCACACGGAAACTCTTTTTTATCAAACATTTTACTGTTTGTTAGGCACACACAAATCAAATAAAACAAAAATCAACTGTCAAATTGTCAACAAACCTGAAAAAATGTACATATCCTAGTGGAATCGTTCTAAAAAAATATATGTACATATCGATATATGTAAACGTAGTGGAATGAGGCTATAACATTGAAAATTTAAATTGATCTCAGTTAACCTTTGTGGTTTTAATATTAAAAGAATGACCACAAATATATTTTAAGCCCCTTCCATTTTAATCCGGTCCTAAAATGAGGGTTAAGAAAAAAAAGAAAAGAGGATTGATTTTTGAAGATCAGAGATGGGCGCGGGACAGGATAACCGAATTTTGCGGTACGCGAACTTTAAAAGATCGAATTTGAAATAAGAAATTATATGAAATTATTTATTCATCTCGTGACATGTTAAGGATTTAAAAACATTTTCCGATCTGCCGTGAGAACCGAACTCTCGTTCCTATCTCAATTCTTATATATATACTTATTTTTCTAAACTAGAACCCAAACAGAAACATAAAATACGAAATACAAATCAGTTTGATTATCTGATTAAAATATATATTATTACCTTAATGGTGGATTGATAAAAAAAAATCAATTATAGAACCATATAATGTATTGCCGTGTCTAGTCCTTTAGTAAGCCCACATCAGAAAAATTCAGTCTGGCGGGAAGTTTGAAATAAGGTTGCCTAGTTACAGAAAAAACTCTTTCATTTTTAAGCTTCGAGTGAACTGCTTTGTATCTTTTACCAGTTTGCTTATTTAACAGTCCTCTTTCTCCCCCTCTCTCTCTCACACACTCTCTTTTGAGGCGCGTGAACAGTTTGTTTACTTTTGTTATACTTGCCGTTTTTTTTTTATATATATATATAAATATACTTTTAAAACCATAATTAAAATTGATGTAATTGGAAATATATTCCATTCCCGCTTTGATGGCATGCGCCTAGCAAAACAGTACGAGAATCCTGCTACGTAGTTACATTTTTTTTTATCTACTTCTGTTTCGTTGTCGATATTTAAGATATATATATACAAATATATATATATATAGAGATACATAATGTATATGCATGCGTTTAGGCGATATTTTCTGTTACCGTTACTCACCCTCACCACAGCAGCAGCCAGCTTTTTAAGTCGTCGCAAAACGAAACGAATGAACAACAAAAAAAAAAAATGTTGCAAGTTGAGACGAAGTGTGTAGTCAAGTTGAAATGTTTAAAAACCAAAAACCCAAACCAAAATTTCAGCGCACAATGCAGCGGCAGCAGCAGTAAGCGTCTGCAGCAGCAGCAGCCTTTGGGCTCGCCCGCTATGCGAGCTGCAACAGCAACAACAACAACAACTAGCGGCAACAAGCCGTCTTTCCATCCGCATCATTACCAACAGTCGCAACATCAGCGTCCAGGCACACCTGCACCAGCAGTTTCAGCGGCAGCAGCAGCAGCAGCGGCGGCAGCAGCAGCAACGCATCATTCCACCAACTCTTCCACCACCAACACCTCCAATTCTTCTTCTTCTTCCTCCTCCTCCTCAGCAGTGGTGACTGCCCTCAAGCGTCACATAGTGCCGTTTCACAAGCGTTTACTCAATACTCTGACGTCATCGTCGTCGTTTAAACCCAAAAACAACAACAACAACAACAACTACAACACAACAGACACCAATATACCAAAACAAAGGTTTGTGTTGCTGTCCAGCGTCGTGTGTGGAGCGTGTGTCTTTTATTTTTTTTCCTTAATAAGCCGCCAGTGCTGCCTAATGTTTAGTTAACGCTCTTAAGTTTTTTTCCCTTCATTTATTGTACTTAATTTCGCTCTCTATCTCAACAAAAAAACAAAAACAAACCACACGCTCTGTTTAACTATTTTTCTTTATGATTTTTGTTTATTATTTTTTTTTTGTTGGTTGGTTGCAACACTATTCCTCCTCCTCTTGGATAATTAACAATTCAAACACACTACCACACACACACACACACAACAACAACAAAAACACAAATCATTCACTAAGTTTGAAGGCGCGCATTATTTCTCATCCACACCTCGCCCACGGAGCAACAACAATAGCAGCAGCAGCAGCAGCAACGCCCCGCCCACTATTTCGCCATATCACTTATACATAGAGCCACGCAACTTTTTATTGCATTTATTACCAAATTCTAATTATATTAAATATTGGTTAAGGGTTTACATTTTGATAAAAAGATTTGGGTTATCGGAAATTAATGAAGTCGGCAGCTGAATAGAGAACTTATTGAATAGCCGCTTTCCATGCAATATGTCATAAACTTAGCTCAACGTTATCTTCAAAAAGATTCCATGCGTGTCCAAACAAATTAGTTTTAACTAAAAATCGTTTATTTAAAAAATGAAACCTTTTAATTGCACAGAAGAAAAGTTAAAATGGTTTTCTATTTGGTAGCAATATTCACTAGCCACCCTATGTACAGGTTCTATAAACCTATAAACTCCGGTTCATAATTATAACCGTTAGTAGTTACTACAAGTAAACTGAAAAAGTTGGGTGTGCGGCTATAGTTATGCACCAAAGTTTATGTACATTTTTTATATATTTTTTTTCACTCCCAGGGATCGGCGAGGTTAACAAAAAATTTGCAAATTTCGATACATATGCAGACAACACATACAAGTAAAATCAGGGGTCCGCACTGAAAATTTCGTTCCCTTGGCTCATTAATTAAGCGTCCGAGCAAGGTAGAATTATACATGGTGTGGCGGTCATTCAAAATCTTTAATTTCATACACAAACATACAAAAAATGTGTGTGCTTCTATCTGATTATTGCGCGTGAATAAGTCCACCACGGGACCGACATGGTTATCAATCAGTGCCTTACATTGAGGTATCGATTGTAAGACTGTTATTAAAAAAGTTTATAATTTAGATCAGTTGTCACAGTCACTCGGATTTGATTTTCAAAATCTTCTAAAATGTTAAAAAACAGGAAATCAAACCGGAATACACAGAAAAGAACCGATTAAAACTCAGAACCAGAACTGATATATTGCAGTTTTTGAGAACCGGTATTCGGGAACCGTTAATTAATGACCGAACAGAACCTAAACATTGTACCGCGACAATTTGGGGTCTGAGTAGTATTGCTTCCATTTGGGTTTTCCTCAGCGATAAAATATCAAAAGTTGTTTTTGATATAACTGGAAGATCAAAATCATCACAAGTTAGATAAGTACATTTTTTTTTGCGTAGTAAAGTTCACTTTCTTTTGTTCAATAAAGTTCAAATACAACCGTACATATGTGTAGAGGTTGCTACACACTTGGTCATATCTTCAGGTTTAAAAGATTTTGAAATTATGCTGGTATATGCGGGAATTAAAACCAAGGTACCAATTCGAAACAGAATACCAAAATAAACTAGAACCTTAACATAACCACTTTCAAAACTTATGTTTTGGTACGTACCAGAACCGGATCTGAAATACGATTAGGTTTGATTTCCTGGTAAAAAGTGTTAGGGCCTTGCTTCCCACTGCTCCGTGTTATTTTTTAAAAACTACCGCTTCGCGCTCGCCAACTGCGTCGCTTCAAAAAGAATGACAAAAACAAAATGCATGCAATTCTACCGGCAGCAAAATCAAAATAAACGAAGAGTGCGCGACCATGGCTTGGGCTGACATACGGCTGCTCGACTCGAGCCTCGTTTTTTTTTTCCATTGCGATTGAACTGCTTCCAAACTTTAATTTCATGCCCAACCGCTGGTTTAATTAGTGAGTTTAGCTGGCTCGAGGCGCTGTAGAAAGAACCTACTCGTTTTGTTTAAAGTTATGAAAACATAACAAACAAAAGTGTTTGTTTTTTAGAGAAAAAATATATTACACAGAATACTAATAAGTTATATTGTAAAAAAAATATTATTTTTTATCCTGCGTTGACGTAGGCATGTAAAATAACGTTAATGGCTTACGTAAAATACAAAAAAATGCCAATTATACATCACTTCTTTTAAAAACGATGAGAAGTCGGGTTAATTTGCGGATTTCGAAAAAGCAAGTAACTCGATTTGCGAAAATTTCACTCGGTTTTGAAATTTTTATTTTTTTATCGATAAAATCGTCATTGGAATCGTATCGTTGTGCATCATCACCGACTAAATTGGATTAAACAAATATTGTATCAAAATTCTTGGAAAAGTTAATTGATATAACATTTGCTGGTTATTAAAAAGCTTTTCGTAAATAAGGCATTTTGGAGCTAAAAAAAACCTGGGGTTCAGAACCGGCGCTAACAGAACATTTAAGCACAACGGTGAGTTCGAACTTAATAATAGAGAGAATACAATATAATTTAATTTTCAAGAATAGATTTTGTGAATTTTTCTTTGAATTCAAGGTATAAATTGAGTTAAGGTCAAATTTCGATATAATTTTTGTAGGTCCAACACGAACATGCACGAAGACAGAGGGTGCAACACGATCACAAATAAAAGCCTAGTTCTTTGGAGTAATTTTTTCATCGTCTCAAATTTGGGCTAAATAAAGTTCGAAAATGTTTATTTTGATGCGATTTAAGTAGCATTGAATCAGTATCCGAAAGAGCTAATGCTGGCATGTGTTTAAGCAATTTTAGTTTAAAGCAGCGTTGGGCACAAAGCGTCCCGTTGGGCCCTCTCGAAATTAAGTGCATTTTGTTGCCCACCGCTGGTTTAAAGTGTAAATCACTTATCATCTCTTGCTGATGCGCTGTTGCTTCAGTCAAATTTATAAATCAATCAAATTGTGTAAACTAAAATAATTAAGCTGAAATTCCCTTTCTGCCTGCACTTCGCCGTCGCCCCCCCGTTCATGTCGTCAAGTACTTGTAGCTAGAGTTAGTTGATTGGTATTTGGTGCATGGCGCCTGCCCCTTCCCTTACTCATGAATGTTTTATTTTTTGGCTGAATTTATATATTTTTTACTGTAAATAACATTTAAAAGATTCATGTACAATAATATAAATTTTATTCTGCAAAAGGTTTTTGTTTTAATATATTTAATCTCGCCCGGATTGGTTTTTATTATTATTATCATTTTTTGCTTACCATTTTGTTTTATTTTTTGGTGACAGCTCCTTAACAGCTGAATGGAGTTATAATTATTTTTATTTATTTAATTAATATTTAGAACCTTGTGCATATGTATTTATATATAGCTACACTTTATCCGTAGTTTGAACCCATTGTACATAACCAAGCATCCCTACGACTTTTATTCCCATCATTCATTCAATTCCCATTTTCAACCACTCTTTCTCGACAGACATCTGGGTGGCACACCACATGGAACACCGCATGGCGGCGCCTCCACATACTCGCGCAACTCACTTGGTGGCGACTCATCAATGCCGGTGGCATCGGTTGGATCCCCCGCTACGCCGGCACCCTCACCGCATCCCAATTCGGCGCACTCACAGCCCACCTCGGTACCGCCTGCAGAGCAAGTGAGTGCAAGTGACGATACCCCAAAACTGAAATAGATTTCAACTAGGAAGCTTATGGTTTTCAATTTCTTACAGCTCCTCAACATGAGTCCACATGCACCCACATCCGTTCCGAATCTACAACAGCCTCCCACACCCATTGATCATCTGCTGGACAAGAATACACCAGCACCCACGCCCACAGATCAGCATGATAGCAAGAGCATCACAGCCTCGCCTTATGTACATCAAACGCCTAGCGTAGAGCCGCCTTCCTATACGGAGCATACGGCAGGTGGTCAAGGGACAGCAGCTCAATCTCTCAGTGGACCCGGCAGTGTGCCCCAGCAACAGCCAGCCACACCCACAGCGGGTAATAATCCAGCTGCCGCGGCACAAGCTAATCCTGCTCCAACTGGTACGAATGCTTCAGCTCCACCAGCCGCACAGTGCGGCACAATAAGTGTAAAAAAGTTGGAAATGCAACAACAGACGCCCACAACCAACTCCTCCAACTCCACCAACTCCATACCCATCAAGCAGGAGCCGGGCTCGGGGGCAAGAGCTGCGGCAGCCACTTCCACCACCGAAGCCATTAACAATCTGCTGAATCTTTACAAGCCACCGCAGTTGACTCTAAAGGATCCCGAAAGCTTCTACGATGAGGAATGGCTCAAGGAAGTGATCTATGACTTTCGTTTTCAGGATAACTGGTAAGCCAAGTCACCTTACATTCTTTCGCCCAACCATCATCTTTAAATTTCGGAACGATGATTTTCTAGTGGTGCTGAAATTCAATTTGAAAATAACGCATAACGCGTAACGCATAATGCATATCGTATTTCGCTCACATCTCCAATCGGAGTTATGTCGTTTTAAAACGTAATTTCTTCGATCGGAGTTATGTCGTTCCAAAACGTCATATCTCCGATCGGAGATATGTCGTTTGCAACTCGTCGGAGATTTGTCGTTTTGAAACGACATAACTCCGATCGGAGATATGTCGTTTTTAACTCGCCGGAGCTATGTCGTTTTGAAGCGTCATATCTCCGATCGGAGTCATGCCATTTTGAAACGAAATATCTCCGACAGAAAAAAAGCGACATATCTCGGGAGATATGTCGTCGGAGATATGTCGCTATGCCATTTAGCACAGGAAAGGGATCTGGGATCAGAGATCAGGGATAAGAGATCAAAGTACTGGGATCTGGGATTAGGGATCAAAAAAAAGTGGGATCTGGGATCAGGGATCGGGAATCTGGGATGAGGGATCTCGGATAAGGGATTTCGGATGAGGGACTTGGGATGGGGGATCAGGGGTCTGGGATTAGGGATCTGCGATCTCGGATCAGGGATCTGCGATAGAGTTGGAGAATTTAGTTTATTTTTATGACCTAGTTCATCAGTTTATTTTTTGATGAACTATTCACTTTCGAGTTATAGTTCATATGAAATATAGTTCATTTTTTGAACTATTGTCATTTTGTGTACTATTATGAACTATAGTTCATTTTTTAAACTATAGTTCACTTTTTGAACTATAATGTTCATTTTTGTGAACTATTCAATTTTTAACTATAGTTTTTTTTCAAACTACAGTTTATTTTAATAACCGATTCTGCAGCAAACTTACCTTTTCAATTTTCATTTGATTTTTGAACGTTTCTAAAACGTATGGTTTTCCATGAAAAAGTGAACTATAGTTCAAAAAATGAACTATAGTTCATAAAATGAATAGTTCATGAACTATAGTTCATAAAACGGACTTTAGAAAAAAAATGAACTATAGTTCAAACACTGAGACCTAGTTCATTAGTTCATTTAAATGAATAGTTCATTCGAACTAGTTCATGAAAATCGGCACAACTCTAATCTGGGATCAGGGGTTTGGAATGGGGGATCAGGGATATAGGACCTGGGATGGGGGATCTGGGATCAGGAATTTGGGATTTTGGTTCAGGGGTCTGGAATCTCAGATCTGGGATCAGGGATGGGGTATCTGAAATTAGGGTTTTGGGATGGGGGATCAGGGTTCTGGGATTTAGGATGGGGGATCAGGGGTGTGGGATCTCGGATCTGGGATCAGGGATTTGGGATGGGGGATCAGGGATCTGGGATCAGGGATTTGGGACCAGGGATCAGAGATGATGTGGGATCAGGGATCTGGGATTTGTGACGGGCAACAGGGATGGGGGATCTGGGGTCTGGGATTTCGGATGGGGGATCAGGGATTTGGGGTCTGGGATCAGGAATCTGGGATCAGTGATGGGGTATCGGGATTAGGGATTTGGGATGGGGGATCAGGGATCAAGGATCGAGGATCAAAAATCTGGGATTTGGGATGAGGGATCAGGGGTGTGGGATCTCGGATCAGGGATCTGGGATCATGGATTTGAATTGGGGAATTAGGGATTCGGGACCAGAGATCTGGGATCAGAGATGATGTGGGATCTGGGATCAGGGATTTGTGATGGGGGAACAGGGATGGGGGGTCTGTGGTCTGGGATTTCGGATGGGGGATCACAGATCTGGGACACTGTTTTCCAACTCTGTTTTCCAAGCCAACCGTGGCATTTCCCACGGTATATAAACTTTTTTTAATTAACATGTTTCACATGAACCACACTCACACATTTTTTTTTTACTTACTTCAGGGACTACCTGCCTGTGAAGCGGCCCAAGCTGGATGAAGCCTCCAAGCAACGCAGGCCCAGATATGCCAAAAATCTGTACGAAGGTCACACTCACTTCAAACCGCTAATGCCCTCTCCGGGTTCCGTCTACGGCTCCCAGTTGCTGTCCCTGGACGTACAGGCGGCTGTGGGTGGCGGTGGTTCTTCAGCCGCTGCAAGTGGCGGTCTAGTGGGCATAGCTGGCAGCACTGCAGCCAATGGCAATGATGAGGCCGACAATGGTAGTAACTATTTCCAGGGTTTGGATATCAAAACCGAGCCCGGACTGCATTCGCCCTCATGCAAGGAAACCAAATCCACCAGCACAACAGGAGGCGGCGGCAGCAGTAGCAGCGCAGGTGGAGGCAATCTCTTTACGGCCGAAGGTCTTAATCCCTCCCTCAATGATTTGGAGCAGTTGTTCGAGACCAGCTCCAATGATGAATGCAGCAGCGTGCAAATACACACACCACCCGACTCCAATAATCCCTCAAATGGTGGCTGCAGTGCCGTAACCAATACCATAGATGAGCTCAAACGCAGCACGGCGGTGGCCAGTGTAGTGGCAGCCGCTGCCGCGGCGGTGGTTAGTGCCGGGGCAGGCAGCATACAGGCTGAAGATTTGACCAAAATGTTTCCCACCCCACCCTCGCATGAGCAACAGCATCCAAATTCAAGTCCCTGCCAAACGGATGTGGTAATGACGGATCTCAGTGTGGATACTAGCAGTATTATGGCCACTCCAGCAGCCGCCTCGAATGTGGTGCTTAAAGTGGTCAAGCAGGAGTACAATGTGGAGCTGGGCAGTCCTGTGGAGGAACCCATTGATGACTGGAACTATGTATATCGTCCGCCTAAGCAGGAGAAATTTGTGGGCTCCTCACGTTATGCACCACTTACCAATCTGCCCAGTCAAACGCTGCCACCTTTACAACTGCCAGCCAATATTTACTATAAGCCCACCTGGAGTACATTGAAATCGCGTGCTGCCTCGCTGGCCAAGGCAGCTGCCGCCCAACAGCAACAGCAACAACATCAAAAGCATCAGGCCATACAGCAGCGCATACAACTGCATCAGCAACATCTACAACTGCACCAGCAACAGCAGCAGCAGCAACAGCAGCAACGTCATCAACAGCCTCCTCCTCCGCCGCATCAGAAACATCAGCAATTGCATGAGTTGCTCTCAGCAGCTCCCCGTACGCCCTTGACAGCCCTGCCCTCGCCACATGCCACTACCGTACCCCAACCTTTAAGCAGCGGTGGCAGCCAGTTGCTGCTCAATCAACTCAATTGCCCACAGGCACCACCTGGCAGCTCTATGCAACAGCTAATGCAACGTGCGGGCATGTCACCCATTTCACCGGGTCCCTTTCCACGTAGCAGTCCCATGCTTAGACAAACACCCACACATCCACCTCCGCCCTATCCCTATGAATTGGCCGTGGCCAGTCCAGCCACCTCAACCTCTTCGTATCTAAATAAGCAATTCAACTCGCAGGAGGCGGCACATCATCATCAAAGCATGGGCATGCAGGCTGGTGGAGTTGGTGGTGGTGGTGGTGGCATTATGGGCAACCACAACTCACATCTCAGCCTGATGCATTATACCGGCGATGCGGGCATTGCCAGTAGTAATCAGTGCTCAGCTGTAAATCTGCTGCCCTCCTCCTCCTCCTCCAGTCTGTTGCAGGAGCTGCCCGAAGTTAATTCGGTGTTGGTTAACATTTTGCTCTATGACACGGCCTTGAATGTGTTTCGGGATCATAATTTTGATAGCAGCAGTGTGTGTGTATGCAATGCGGATACCCAAAAGATTGGCAATATACGTGGAGCGGACTCGGGTGTGTATGTGCCTCTGCCTGGCAGCAGTTTCAATCCATTTCCCTCGCCCGCGGCGGCCGCTCAACGTTCGGCGTCCACTTTTGGTAGAATGTTAAGTGCCTTTGGTTCACCCGGAGCTGGCTCTGGACAAAGTTCATCTTCCTGTACACCCCCGAGCAGTAATCCTCATATCACGGGCTATGTGGATGATGATCCTGTAGATTGTACTTGCGGCTTTTCGGCAGTGGTAAATCGCAGACTGTCACATCGTGCGGGTCTGTTCTATGAAGATGAATTGGAAATAACGGGCATAGCCGAGGATCCGGGTAAAAATAAACAAACCACTTTGCTGCAATTGATACAAAGTTTAAGCCGCCCGAATAACAGTACGACGGAGAAACCACAGCCTTTACAGCTGGAGCACTTGGCTCATGCCATTTTTGATTTACTGCTCGAACAG